>CAEMYA010000506.1:8358943-8441225 GCA_903131615.1 Diplodus sargus | reverse complement strand
CCCCCCCCCCCAACCCCCGAACCCCCTAAAATACTTTGCATCTGCGGGGAGATTCTGAACTGGGGTGGCAGACTGACTTATTGACCCTGTCTGACAAGCTTAATATCTCTCCCTTGCTCAGGTTCTCCTATTTCTCCTCCCTCTCCCCTTAGACATGTGGCGGCATGGGTCATACATACAGAAAGAGACTGGAAATGCTCGGACTGTTTTTTTGTTGGCTGGAGCAAACCATCGTATCTAAGCAGGGAAACAACAAGTAGATCACTCCGAACCAATTTGGCTTTTAAATTACATTGTTATGTAAGGTTCTATATCAAAGCTCATTAAAAAAATTCCTCTTGCCATGTCTCTCCCTCAAGCCGGCTAATTTGATCAGACCTGAACACAAAGACTGTAAACATTTATATAGACCTTGAACCTTCATCTTCACACATGCTAAATACATCTGATAAATCTGATAAACCTTGCATTTCTGCTGTAAACAGAAGGTTTTATACTGCTGATTCCTCTGGTAGAACGTTTGAAAAGGGCAAAATATTAGCGATCTCTATCTAAAAGGCACGATTGCTTTTGACCGCTACTCAAGACCTTTTCTGACCTACCTGAGTACAATAGTCCCACATCCATATTAACATACTTCTGTGCTACTGTATTTCATGCGTTTGACCTTCTCAAAGCCCAGCGGGGAACTTCATTACTCCAGCTTCGCCCTGTGGTTCTCCAGCTCCCCTTTCCCCATTTCCACCCCTGACGTCTCTTTCTTGGTCAGTTCTCGCCCATTGGTGTGTGAGCAGTAATTTGTCATGTCCCTCTGAGCGTAACCAAGATGAGATGGCAGGGGCCCTGGGGCACCGGACACTGTGCTACCTGAACCACCAACACTTGCGCTTACATAATGGCAGGCAGGTTTCTGGGAAAGAGCAGGGGGGGATGGAAGAAAGCTATATACAGGGGGAGGCAAGAGAGGGAAGCTTGCAGAGATCCTGCAACCAAAGGGAGAAGAGCTGCATTAATCATGACAATACCTTTGGAAGACAACCTCAATTACATCAGCGGAGGGAGACAGCCTCTCAGAGAGGAGAAGGCAGCAGTCAATGCCGCTGAATATACAAGGCTGATCTTGCTTGAGGGGTTTGGGGAGGAAGGGCTTTGGCTTCCTGTGTAGGCAGCCCAGCGTACTTCCCATGAAATCGCCCATGGCATGCACGCAGGACACTGAAAAACCGTAGCCCTACTCTTTTACAAGATCAGCTCCTTGGAGAGAAGCTTTCGTCATAGAAAAGCTTGAACTTTGCTCAAAAATGTGAAATTTACTGGACCAGTGGAACAGCGGATGGAGACAACATGGGAAAAATAGTTCTGATGAGATATTTAAGTCCTAAATGCGACGCTGCATTCTTCGCTCAAGACAGTCTTAATAGACTAAAGCTCAAGAGACTCATTAATCAGGACAATGCCGGTAATTTTGCAACATGTCACAAGTGATTTGCCTCAGACAGGTTTACACATATTATGGATGGTGAAACTGGACCGGGGCCCTGCTCCGCAACAAGATTGCATTGACAGCGACATCACAGCTATCACACGACACCTTGCATCTCTGCTGTGAACAGACCGCCTTTGCAAGACGATGTGCATGAAAAACCAATTACACAAGGGAGGACATAAAAGGGGAAAAATGCAAATTGAACGATAAAAGCCCCTTATGTGGGCAAAAGGGTGCACGGCTGGTCCGGCTGTGCCGCAGAAAGGCTGGAGAACTCTGCCGCGAGGTGATAAAATAAAGGGGGCCGCACTTATAATAGCCCGCAATATCTTCACACATCACAGCTTCATACAGCTGCACTCATCGGGTGTATGTTAACCGGCTTTTGCTCTTCTCTCCTTCCATCTTTTTTCTCCCCTTTCATCCGCTCCCTCTCTAATCTGTTTACTTATTTATCTCGCTCCCCACAGAACAACACCAGCATCAGCACTTAGGATCTCATCGGTTACAAGGAGACAGGTCCCACACGTCATACGGTAGTGTGTCTGTGGAAAACTGGAAGAAATGGCTCTTACTGCTGCAGTGGTTTCCCGCAAGGAGTTCTGAGGATGTAGCGTTGAAGGACGACACCAACATCACACCGGAGGTAATGTGGTGTGCACTGTCCCGGCACGCTGGCCAGATCTCATTTTAAGAAAAGGTCTCATAGGGGTAGTTTGCGGGAATAACAGTGGTGGCTGGAGAGACCAACGGGCCATATTAAACAAACAGATCAATAGCTTAACAAATCAATTGCTACCAACCTATCTGCACCTAATGGCTTTGGTCAATGCTTGGTCCTTATGCTATAAGCGGAGGCAAAATAATTTCCCACAGCTGGCTTGATTTTGCTGTTTTGCACATGCAGCAAAATAATAGCAACACACATCTGCGTTTCCAAGGGTATCGGGGCCAACTGCTCCTGTCTGATTTTTTTTTTCTCCCTCTCATTTTGTCCTCTTTGTCATTCATGAATCAAGGCCGTCCTAGCCACTCCCACCCTTGTTGTACGTCCTCTACAGAGAGGAGAGGAGAGACAAGAGAAGACAGGGGAGCAGCTGTGAGTTTTAGGCTCCTGCTGACTGATGCTTGATGAAAATGATGCCCCAGGGAGGGTCAGATTTGGCATGGTGGGGTACACATGCTGCCCCGGCCTATGGACCAACGCATAAACAAACAAAAGCTTTCAGAGAACGCGGTATCTGCTCAGCTCATGTGGTCATAACGATAGCAGATTTTTCCTCTGTTCTTAATTAGATTAACCTTCCCAGTTGTGTAGTGTTTGGAAATCTTATCTCCACTTTGCATCGTGGCAATTTCTTATCTTTCAACAACAGCAGTGTTGCATTATGATTACTGAGCAGCTCGAAGCAGGAATGGCATGATTCAATTTTAATTTGTTAGTTAATTTACATTACACAGCAGGACGAGTTTCTCCATCCAGAATCAGTTCTGAACAGAAAAACATGTGTCATGTATGAGCAACAAATCTCATTGTGTAAAACTTCAGAATTGATATCATATTAGATGAAAAAAGCTGCCATATTAGTCGCTGGTATCATATCTGCCAAAGAGGTTGTGTTTTCCGCTGTGTCTCTTTGTTTGTTGCTTGCTTGGTTTTGTGAATGTATTTTCACAAAACTTTCCAGACAGAACGGGTCTCAGCCGCGAACAGACCCCTGTGACTTTGGTTCCAGATTCTTACAGAGAGATTGATCCAGACATCTTTTTTACTTTAACATGGCAAGATTGAGCATAATTTTTAAACATTTTTGTCCATTTCTCAAGGAATAACGCATTGCTCTTGATAGAAGAAAAAAAAATCGGGCCTATCTAGGTGGCTGGTATCTATGAGTAAGTACAACTTGATGCAGTCCTTGGATCTGGTGAGTTTATCGACATAAGATCAAACTCGATATTGGATCAGGCTCGATTGAATTAAAGGGGGCTATTGGGCCTTGGTAGAGGTATACTCTTTCATGATACTCTGTACTGAGTCTTTACTTGCGATAAATAAAATATAAGTTTCCATGTGTGATCCATGGCACAACTCACAGGATCAAAAAATGATTTGTCTTTCTCCATTCACTATCATACATATTTTGTCCCCGAATTAAGGTCCCAGGAGGGAAACCAGAAGGGCGTGACTTCGGCTCTCTATACTATTTTACTGTGTTTAATATTTGGCGGACCCTGCCACTTTCCTAGGCTTCATTTTTCTGAGGTCCTTCTGGGAAACGGCTTGTTTATTCAGTTAAATTCTTAAATTCTTTTTTTAGTTAACATTTTTACCCCATTAATATTGGAAATATTAAAACGACATAATGCCCCTTTAAATTGATAGAATGAAATGTGGTCGATCATTGGTTGTTGGGCAGGTAAAGGTGATACGAGGTTTGGCCGCTTGGAAAAGTTGTTGTGGGGCAGACACTCCAGCGCGCGCGCGCTCGCTCGCTCACACACACACACACACACACACACACACACACACACACACTAACCGGCGAGGAGAGAGAGAGAGCGCTAGAGAGAGAAGGAGGGAGAGCGAGAGAGAGAGAGAGAGAGAGAGAGAGAGAGACACACACACACACACACACACACAGGCAGAGCGCTACGGTTCTTTCTCGCAGGCTCTGTCCAAGGCTGTGTGCTCCAACAGAGCGGGGATGTCCTCTGATACAGTGTCGCAACGGAAATGGATGGCTTGAATGGATCCGCGGTCCGGGCTCGGTTCTGCTCCTCGCCCCCTCAGCAGCCCACTGTCTGTCAGTGTGTGTGTTTACAGGAATCGCTGCGAACAACGTGACGCGGCAGCGCCAGCTCTGCACCAGCCGGGGTAAGGGATTATTTCAACATCGCTTTTTTTTTCAGCACTCCTTCTCGGATCAGAAACAACAGCAAACACCAAGTCTGAGCCTCGAGATTTCTTTTTCTTCTTTTAAAAAAAAATAAAATTTTTTACTCAGAGCCGGAACGACCTATTTAATTGTGATGAGAGGGAACACAATACGCCGGCAAGGAAGTCCGACAAAATAGTGGTAAAAAATAAAAACTGGTACATGGCACGAAGTTTAATTCCAGCGGCTGATTGAGTGGAATGAACTGCCACTTCACCTGAGGACAACACTGTGTGTCTGTTTTGTAAAGGTAGGCTCAGTTCATTAGAGTAAACAGCACTGGAATCAAAGTGGTAGAAAATACAGTATATGAGTGGGGTGAGGGCACTGCAGCTTTAAGTCCACATAGCTATTGAGCATTGCAAATACCACAAACTCATTTCTCCCTCTCCAGTAACAGCTCTATGGGGCTCCGGTGAGGAAAAAAGGGAGAAGGCAGCGCGTAGAAAATGAGTGCATGCACAACAACAACCCACAGTGTTTTGCTTACCTACAGCACAGTGAGAGCCTGCTGTTAGCGCGCACGCTTCACGCTGCCCTTTGTTTCCAGCCAGAAAAGTCTGTTTGTGTGAGGTGAATGAGGGGAGTAAGAGAGGAAGGGGGGGGGGACCAAACACAGTTCAATTTCTCATTTCCATCTCTCTCCTCCAGTCCGGTGGAGCCGCAGCCGAGGAGCTGAGGAGCTGGAGGTTTGACTGGCAGCTGGTACACCATCGAGGGAGGGGAGAGAGGCGACTGGGCAGTGGGGTCGACGAGCCTGGCTGGCGCTGGGTGAATGCTGCCTGGCGAGGACGAGGGCTGAGGCGGCGGCAACAGCATCAGCTGGAAAAAGGAGCATGGCATCCACGGGCATGCAGATATTCGGATTTGTCCTGGCGTTGCTGGGCATCATGGGTGCCATGGTCGCCACTCTGCTGCCCAACTGGAAGGTCAGCGCAGATGTGGGCTCCAACATCATCACGGCCATTTCCCAGATGCAGGGTCTGTGGATGGACTGCACATGGTACAGCACGGGCATGTTCAGCTGCACACTCAAGTATTCTGTGCTCTCGCTACCTGCATACTTGCAGACTGCCCGCACCACTATGGTGCTCTGCTGCGTACTGGCTGCCATGGGCCTCTGTCTCGCATCCCTGGGACTAAAATGCACGCGTTGGGGAGGTGGACGGCGCTCCAAGCGGCACGCCGCGATCGCCAGCGGCGGCTGCTTTGTTGCTGCGGGCTTTCTGTGTCTGGTGCCTGCTTCCTGGTTTACCAACGAGGTCATCACCAACTTCCTGGACTCCAGCGTGCCCGAGAGCAATAAGTTTGAGCCGGGGGGTGCTGTGTACGTGGCCTTTGTTTCTGCGGGATTCCTCTTCATGGGGGGCTTCATCTTCTGTATGTCCTGCTCGGGGAAGAGACATGGCCCCCAGGACCTGGTCCTGCTCCCTCCCCCTGACAAATTGCTGCTCCAGCAGCAGCAGCAGCAGCAGCAACAGCTGCTCCAGCAGCAGCAAGAGCTCCAGCACCAGTACTGCTCTCTCTCCCCATTAGACAATAAGACGGGCTACAGCCTGCAGGACTACGTGTAATAAAGCAGTGCTGTGTGCGCTACGGCTAAAGGGAGATGAGCCTGAGGGGAAACCATCGTGGCTTCTGCTACGCACTCGGCTCTACTCCAGATGGAGGTGGAGAAAAAATGAGAAAGGAGGGCAACAACTTTGAATTCATTTTCCCTTCTCCTCTATCTCGCTCTTCTACCTTTTTCTGTTTTGCAAGCACAAGCAGTGGAGGTATTCCCTAAGCAGCGCCTTGGAACAGTGAATGTGTAAGGAGCCAGGATAAGGTGCTGCAGCGTCGGAGGCAGCCGCTAACCAAATGCAGACATTCTTCATCAGTAAATCACAGCAAGAGTTCCCTGGGGAATGGATTAAGCAAATAAGGAAGCCTTCCATGTAGATTTTTTTTTTTTTCCCCTCGCCAAAGGTTTGAATTGAAAGAAAAAAAGCAATCATTTAGCTGCTATTTACAATCGTTTGGTACCCTTTCAATTGACATAGTAGGCAATATAATGTCTGAGGACAGAAGGTGGAAACCCTTTCATAGCAAGCCATTGTAGTCTTTCGTATACTTATCCACTAGAATGCTACGTGGAACTGATTGATATAAATGGTCATATTTTTGTTAGCTACTAGAATGATGTTGATATTTTGCCTATAAAGCATGCTGTGTGGAGCCTGTCTGTGTATTAATACAGCGGAATGCCTGGTAGAAGACTGAGACATAGCCACATAATGCCTGTGCCTGAAAAGCTGTAGAAACATTACCCTGCTGTAACTGTTCAAAGAGAACTGTTAGGAGGAGTCGATGGTGGCTGCTGGGCTGGATTTGAGACGGAAAATGCAGACAAACAGTTGCTCGCCTCGGTCTCTGCAGGTGGACGTTTGAGAGAGACGGAGAGAACATTAATAGGCAGGGATTTGATCCTTCAGCAGAGTGGACTCTTCTGAGATGCTGATTTTTTTTTTTGTATTTCCACCCAGACGAAAACATACTGCCCACCCATCCCTCCACACCCACACGCTCACTCACGCTCTTGTGCGTCTTTGTGTACACACAGTAAACACTCAGACACGCCGGCCGTTTTTTTGCATGTGCTTTTCACTCCCGTCGTCCTCCTCCACACTGCCATGGTAACAGAATTCGCCATTCAATTGTCTTTTATTGTCTGGGGGCATGTGCATGTCAGTCAGTGATCTGAAGTTGTTTAGGGGGCATATTTTCCTCTCGCCGCTGCTCCATAAGCTTTAATCAGAGGGCTCTGCTCACACTACTTTCACTAATCCCCCTTTATTAGCCGGTGACATGAGGCAGCATCCCTGTTACGTGGTCAGAGTTTTTGGGAAAAACGCTCATCCTCGCCGCGTTGGTGTCTATACCATTGCAAGTAGTCTCACAGGGATGAACGGATGTGTAATGGTGCAGCGGCGGAGGGAAGCGGAGAAGGAGAAGCTTCTCGAGTCATGGTCGACTGGGTGGCTGTGTGGCAGGCAGCTAGAAAAAGGTTTGAGTCATTCTCCATATGTGACTTGTTTTCCAAGTGCGTCAGCAGTGCGCATATGTTACCAGCCTGCACCTGCAGACGGTCTCAGTGTCTTAAATTGCAGCCACTTGACTATGCCACCATTCCTCATTTCCCTACCTGTCACTCTCATCTCTCCCCGCCCCCACGCCGCCCGTCCTGCTCGTGTCACGCCACTTCACACAGATGTGATCGCTGACAAGAGAAGGCTGATGCATGTTGAAGGCATGGCCGCTCCAACACATGCGCACACATCAACAAAAAGTCCCACCTACTCATATGTCAGTAGCAATGTGACGCTTTAACACAGTCATGTTTCAGAGCTTGTTCTCTTAACTGGGGGGAGGGATGTTGGTGGAATATTGTTTTCGTGCTTGAGACAAGCCTTGGCAGTGATGTATGGAACAGCACATTCTCTCCTTCTCTCTCATAAACATGCAGCTTCCTGGGGGAGAGCAGATGGCTAAGCCCAGCTCGCCACCTGCAGGCTGCTGCCGGCACGCCATGGGCATCTCTGTGGGCACCACTGCCGGCCCTGGCAGCCCTTTAGGGGCCAGGTTTTTACCCCACCCTGACTTAGCCATCTTGCCCGGCACGGACTGTAGCCGACGGACCGGCCTCCTGACAATAACTCACTGCCCAGGCACCATAACCAATGCAATAAACAAAGTAAAGAATGTGCCATGTCATCAACTAATACCGACACGTTATGCGTTTCGAGAATGTGCCAAAATCGTTCATGATGACACGTTTTAATACTATCTGGAGTTCTTTCTGTTTATTTTTTTATTGCGTTGTTTGTACATGAATTATACATTAGCAAATGTTTTATGGATTTGTGATTTGTTCTGCCAGACTAAGTCTCAAGTCAACTAGATGCTTGTGTACAGTCCAGTGCAGCTTTCGAGGGTTATTTTAAATCCTCTCTATTCCTCATTTCCCAAAGCACAGCAAGACTTTACAGGGCATGAGAGTTGCATTGGAAAGACACGAGTGTAGTATTTATAAAATGAAAAATATAATATTTGTTTCAGGAATTCTGCTTCAGTCTGTGACAACTGTACACAAGTATCTAGGCTTTAAAAAGGTGTTTGTTTATACTGAGGGATCACGACTCTCTCCGATTGTTTCAATATAAAATACAATGTCATGTTCATACCATATCTTCTTTATAAGAAGACAACTCAATGCACCTTTGCTTGTGTTACTTTACTTGACAGCAGTTTGTTTCAAGTGGCCGAGCATACCAAGCTCCCCCGGACCAGTACAAACACATAACACAACTGGCACTCTGGAATACAAAAAAAGGGAAGGATTTCTGTCTGATAGGATTCAGCAGGGACGTATGAGCTAGAGATTTCTCTTTTTTTGTGGCTGTGCAGCTTGATCATCGGCACGCAATTTCATTAGCTTATAAATGGCCAGAGTGCAAAGTGACTAGGTCCTAAAAAGTCTAAAGAGTTACAACTCTCCTGCATATACTGTAACAAGACATTGATTTATCATTTTGATAACTGCAGCTTATTTTTGTGGATGCTTTAGCACTTCTTACTTTGCCAGAGCATATTTGTGATGATGAACAGTTCACAAGTTCTGATACAGTTGTCTCAATGTGCTTGTGCAAGTAGTTCTATTTTTTACCAATAAAACTATTTTGTGAAAGCAAACACACCTGCCGTATGTAGTCTCTCGTGTGTGTGTGGCTGACCAGGATGGAAACATCGCTCGTCCTCCTGCCAAATGTACAGATTGTTGGATGGTACAGGCTGTGCTTCGTGTAGGCAGGCAGGCTGCTCATACACAGCGCAGGAATGCGGCAGTATCAGTCGATGCGCTTCCCTGAAACATTACTATGGGGGTTCTGAAAGGGAATTTCTTCGTTCAATAACGTACCTAGACTCCTCCAGTCATTCCTTTGTGAGATGATAGGCTCACGATGAGCGAAATAAAAACACCACCTCAGGGAGGTTAAGGGACCGGGAGTTGTCTCGCTGTCTGCTGCGTCTGACACAGTGTCATGAATTTACCGACGACACGCAGAGCAGCTGCTGGTAATCATTAGTGAACCAGGAAAGAAAGATAACACGTACAGTGGCGGGTTATGTACGGCAGACTTTTCACATAAAGAGCCAAACGGATGACAGCTGCAATTTATCACCGACATAAATCTACACAAACGCATCTTTAACAAGCAGACATCAGCTTATTCCAGATGTATTGGTGTTTATGCTGCCTGACAAATTCTTACAAACGCCATGAAATAATTTGTTCACCAGAGAGCAATGACAATCAATTATTAAAATAACAGATGAATTAAATATCATTGGATTTCAGGCTAAAACATAAGAAATCTGATTAGTTAGTGCTTAAGGGAATTGTGAAGTTCATTTTTCATATCAATAACAAAAATTAAATAGATTAATCGATGATGAAAATATTAAATAGCTCACTCAGAAAAATTCTTAGTCATAATTGTTAATAACTACATTCAAGTGATTGATATCAGAATTTGTTTGTTAATGTTTATCTGCATATTAACTGGTATATTGGTATTCGGAGATTTTAAAACTGCTATAAGTGATTTTTTTTTTTTAATTGAAATTAGTTTTAAATCAGTCTACATTCCAACAGTAACCACTGTTACAGTGTTTGGTCAATAACCCATGTCTCTCCTCCCTCTGCTCATGCAGTAAAGGAGAAAATAAATGTTCTGGTATCCTGGCCCACTCAATCCAGTCAGGACACAGAACTATGTTAAAAGGTGGTCCTGTCTGTCACTGATCGCAGGATCCTCCTGTTTGCTGCTGTACCTGGTGATTACTGCTCCAAGGTCATGTGGCGACGTATTATCAGTATTGGCCTGAAGTTCCATGTATGGGTTATGATTTAATGTACGCATTATTAAACTTAACACATGAAAACGCAAATGCGAATGATCTATTACAGGTCCGTCCAAACTGGGGCCTGCGGGCCAAATCAAGCCCGACATAAATTTCAAATTGGCCCACTAAATCTTTCTATTGACATTTTCTTTTTTAGTTTATGCAGTTTTATTATTCGGAGAGGTCAAATCTAAGACAATCTTACAACCACATCCCTCCCTGTAAATGTATTTGATGAAATTGTCTTTCCCTGTGCAGACAAGAGGAATACAAACACACAAAATATAAATGCTAAAACCACGACAATACTGTTCAGTGAGTTCTTTAACTTTTAACACTTGATCATATAGTGTAGCCTATTTCTTTCCAGGAGGACCTGGACTCTCATTAAAGCTGACTGGAGCTTCATCGACACTGGCTGAGTGAGAATCCTCTTTCCCGAAACAAACATGGATTATTCAACCCTCTCTCTCTCTCTCTCTCTCTCTCTCATTCTCCCACTCCTCCTGGTTATGCAACAAGAGTGCAGATCAAATAACGACTCCTCTCGTGGGGAAACGCTAATAAGATCTGCTCCTCTGTGTATTTAACCTACATTTTCCATCAAAGGCTCTCACCCCAAGTTGCCACTATGACAGATCTGGAATGTGAGCTTAGATGAGGTGAGGTGATCGCTTGTCAATTAGAGGCAGGGGGGGTTAATCACGCTTCAGGCTCCTCCTCTTTCAACTTCCCTGCCACGTCAGATTCGCAGCTTATTTTATTGACCTTCTTGACCAGCAAATAACCTTTCCAAAGATCAACCGCAGGAAAAGAAATGTGGAAAACAATGAATCAATGACTGTGTGAACGCTCGCCACCATTCATGCTGTCAGACACAAAGAGCGAGACGGATATCAGAGCATGTTAAGGTGCCGTCATGCCATCCCTCAAAACTCCATTAGCAATCGCCACATTGCTCAAAACACAGTCAGCACCCAAATCGCTCCATTCCGTCAGCATGCTTAATGTGCCGCTCTTTGTTTTGGACAGCCGTTATGCTCGCTGAGGTTCATATTGGAGATATAATGCGGTCATCAACGCTGAGGGGGAATGACCTTCCTTTGTTGGAGCCGCTCTCCTCTGGTCCCAGCGCCCGTGTGAGGCTGGGGGAATAATAGCATTGACCTTGGCTGAGCAGTTAACTGCTGAGAAAGGCAATAAAAGCTGTGGAGATGACAAAAGGAACGCTTGTAGGAAAACAATACACTCTGACAGTTCAAAGGAGGCCCCTTAATATTTCAGCTTTGAGCACGGGGTGGGACGCGTGGGCTCCGACGAGTCGGTAAGCTCAAGGTGAGGGAGGCTAAATGGTTGAAAGGTGTGGGAACATCGGGTTTTCTTACAATCTGTATATCTCTTGACGAAAATGACCACTGCAGACATTGTATTTTATATTAAAAAAAAAGACTACATGGTATTAGTGAGAGGAATAATACGCCAAGGAAATAGCATATTTGTCAGTTGCTGAAACAACTGCAATGAAAACACCCAATAAATCCAACCCACAGTCCCTCTAATAAGCCTAAAATGAAGTCATGAAATCGCAGTGCATGAAGTTGAAATTAGAGCGTTCAAAAAACCCTTCAAGTTAATAGCTTATAGATTGATGCCTCCCCCATTGTGGTGCAGCTTTTTTTCCACCGACTTCATTAGTCGGCAGTGTATCGTAGCACCGCTCGCGATTTACTTATTTGAAGCTGACCTTCTTTATAGCATTATTCCTCAAGCTACCTGCATATTCTCCTGGCATGTTCTCTGACTAAACAGAGCTGAATGTGCTAAACCCTGAGCGCTGACTCTGAGCGAACCCGGCACAGTTTCCTGTTAGGAGGAGCAATAGATCTCTGGTGGATGTTCATAAGCAAACTCTGCCAACCTCTGCATTTTGTTTAAGGAGAGAGAGGATGAGGAGGGGAGTATTTTTAGCTTTTCTTTACCTTGGCTCCTTGATGTATTGAGACCAAGCCCTCCGGCGTTTACCGCGCCGGCACGAGTCATTGAAATAACTTTCCCTGATACTCCTGATACCACGCTTGACCCCGTTTTGCGAGATGGGAACAGGCCTGGATGAATTGTGTGCTTGTAGACTGTGTGGCAAGGAGGTGAGAAAGCGGCACGGTCCCTCAGAGTTGATTTTCACTCCAACCGGTGAGGCGAGAGCTGGGCCACCTCAGGTCACAGAGAGGGTATCCATCATCGAGTCTGCCACATCTCAGTGGACTGAGGTGGGTCACATTCAACTGAAACACTCTCTGAATTCAAAAGGAAATTATAATACCGAGTCTTGAAACAGCTGCAGACACCTTAACCATTAAGGAACACAGGAAGGCTCTTTGAATGCCTGTATGTGTCTGTTCCAAACTCTCCCTGACTACTGTCAGCCGTAATGAATGTTTAATGCAGCAGCAACAAATTTAATTTGGGCACTGCTCATCTGGCCTGTGCTCTTGGATGCCGATTGTGTACAAGGCGAACATCTGTAGGGCTCTCCTCCTGTGAGGCTCAGTTAGTTGGTGGGTGATGTCTGATGCAGCCATTACTCAGAGCGGGGCTGTCGACTGGCCCAGACAACCATCTGCTGGAGGTACGCCTCACTCTCCTCTCAGATCCGTCTCTGTCATGAATCTGTCTTCCAGCGCTCTGTAATCTCCGTGTGGAGGGCGATATGCTGTTTTTAGATGCTTTTCCAGGCTTTTGTTTCATTTCACATCAAGACCACATGCTTTCAATTCCCCGCCATTCAGTGAGACTCAATCGCCATCACTTTTTGCCTTTATACTTTTATCTCACTGTGCTTTTAGTCTGTTTTCAATGTTACCTCTCCATCCATCTTCTATTCTTATCATCTCCCACCAAGTATTTTCTCCTGCCTCATATTTTCCAACTCATTTTCTTTGACCGTTTTTCTTTTTACCTCAGTAATTTAGTATTTCACCGCCACGACTAGAACTACAACAATTAGTCCATTGTTTCGATTGAAAGGGAATTAAGAACCAACTATTGTATCGTTTCAATTAGGTAATTTTTCAAGCAAAAATGTCCAACATTTGATGACTGCAGTGCCTTAAATGTCATGATTTGCTGCTTTTCCTTGTAAATTATGATAATTTGGATTTTGGGCTGTTGGTTGTCCTTCCAGGTTGGCTCATGCCTCAAGGGAAGGAGTTTAAGTATCTTGGGGAAAGTGGAACGTGAGATGGACTGGCGGTTAGGTGAGGCGTCAGCAGTACTGCAGGTGTTCAGGTGTCAGAGAAAGCTGAGCTGGAGGGCAAAGTTGATTTACCAGTACAACCCTCACCTATAGTGATCAGCTGCGGGGAGTGACCGTAAGAATGAGATCACAGACACAAAAAGCTGAAATTAGTTTCCTCTGTAGGATCGCTGGGTTCAGCCTTTGAGACAGGTTGAGGAGCTGTGGGAGGAGAGCCTGTGGCAGACCCAGAACTCGCTGGAGAGATTATAGAGCTAATCTGGCCTGGGGATCCCCCAGAAGAAGGTGGTGCGTTGCTATGGAAAGGGGCTCTGGAATACCCTGATGAGGCTGCTGCCACCACAACCCGACCCAAGATAAGGAGAGATGGATGGATGGATGGATGGATAAAAAGCAATGAGAAGACGCCACTTTGGGCTTTGCATTTTTCACAATTTGGGACATTTTTAGACTAAACAAGTAAACAATAATGAAAATAATCGTTAGTCGCACCTCTACGCACTTCGCCTGCCAGCTCCTCCCTCTAAACGCCTCACTGCATCTAATGAATAACGCAGTTGTTAGCAAGATCCGGAGCTCTGTCGGGAGCTCTACAGAAGAGGCAGCAGGTTGCTCGTGATGGAGCATCCGTTGCGCGACTTATAGACCCGCCTGTGATGGACAGAAGTTGATTTTAATCACATTCTGCCGAGGAGGAGAGGAGGCAGGGGAAGAGAGATGAGCGAGTCAACCCACACTCTTTACTCTTCACAAATCAGCTCTTTTCCACGTAAAGAGGCAGTGAAGATGAAAGTGGCTGACTGGATGTCCGTGCTGAAGACGCAGACGCTTGATGGCAGCGAGCGCTCTGAAACTCCTTGACCCCTGACCAGAATACAAATGAGAAATATGTATAATGATTAAAGCAACAGCAGAACACCCGTTTCTATACTGTTTCTTCCTCGAAAGAGATTTTTCAGGTATTTGTGTTGCTCTGAATGCCATGCAATTTAGAGATCACTCAGTCTGTCTGTCTGTGTGAGAATTAACAGAAGGAGCGCCTAATAATGAAAGGGAGGCAGGTGTGATCCGTCGCAGGACAAACCTAGGGCATTCAGAGCCTGGGGGAACACCATCAAAGCAGCCAATCACTGCTCTCAGAAAACCTTCAAGGACAATCTCAGTCGCTCAACGTGACACAAGAGAGGTGCAGTCCGGGGGCGAGAAGAACAAGACAGACAATTGAACAGCGAGGATAAGAAGCTATCTGCCCAGCCCACGTCAATACGGGCCCCAGCAGCCGCTAATGTAAAATGGATTCAACATTTCCCTTCTCATTATCCCATTATCCTGCCCTGGACAGGTCCTATAGGTTCAGTTTATCCAGCCAATCCACCTGCACTTCCCCCCCCACCTTTAACTGTAGCTATTTTCTCATCATGACTATTTGGTAAGGTTCAGCGATGCTGTTGCTTTTTCTGTGGCTCTCTGCATCTCGATGCTTCGTTGGATTGCACAGTATTTAAGCCACTTCAGATGTCGTTCCACTATCACATGTGAAGCATAGCACCTGCTGCTGCTGCCGCGTTCTTTATTTACTGCAGCGTAGGAGAGGAGGACATCTAAAACCGCTGACCAGCCGCTGACATTTTGTCTTGACAGAAATGTTCAGAAATACCTCATCAATAAATGACTGAGAGGAACTGTTCCAGAATGGCCATGACTCACTCACAGCAGCCCACAGTCTCAGGTTCAGACTAGGGCTGCACGATATGGTAAAAAAGCAAAAAGGAATTATTGAAGCCCAGTAGTGCTTCACTTCACAACAAGGTAATACCAACAAATAGACCCCTGAGCCGATTTATTGGCTATTTATATAGGTATGAGGTACAGTCACACACACTACCTGCCACACATGCTGGAGGAAGCGAAACAGAGGCAGATATACAAGGATATAGACGGACAGACATTTGATATGTGGCAGCGTAACTGGTTCATTATAATTAAGTTCTGCCCAACCAGGGTGTTCACCCATTATCATTATTATAATTTGCCTCAGCTTTTTCACCAGGTCACTGCTGGCGTAGGGATGTTAATGATTAATCATGAATCGATTCATTGCCGTTAAGGATTGGGGTTGGATTTTGTTGGGCCAGTTGTTAGATAACAATTAATATAAGATCCTGTTATTTTGGTTTCTGGAAGTATCTGTATCGGGAAGGAAAGAATTTAATGAATAGTATACAGAACCAACACCCAAGAAAGTATCCATTAGAACTTATACTTCTTACTACATGTAATACAATATTTTCATGCATCTCTTTTTGCATTCTGACGATATATAGGTCAGTTTTCCAGACAAACCTCTGCTGAGGCTAAAAGTCTTTATTCATGTGTCACAACCCCACCCCCCGTTCCCAGCCCTTGATGATGTCCTGTAAATCAGGCAGGACATTTTTACTGTTCATGCACAGTCTGCGTAATTACTCTGGTGTGCACCAGTAAACAATACCGAGCCATGGAGCTTTTTATGAATTATACTACATGACATACTGGTTAAAAGCGGCCTGCACAAAGCAGAGAGTATGATAGCAGTAATACCCTCTATGTGTGCTCTGTGATCTTTTATAGGACACCGGCAGCAGGAGGCCTGCTCATCAAACAGCCATCATCTCTTCTAATGATATCAATTCGACCAAGTGGCCATTAAAACATTTAGTGGGGATAGATGGCCTATGTGGGTATGTGGGAGGCGCTGATTCATCCGCAGTGCACTTGCATGTGAGCACTGCAAGGCCACTCTGTTCATTTTTATACATTAATGCACACGTGTGCTCATTCACAGCTCAGACAAGCATGCTGAAATACATTAAGCCACGGTTTGACATACACACAAAAATAAGACACTCCGGAGTAAAAGAAAAAAAAAAAGAGAAAAAAAAAAGAAATGCAGAGAAAAGCAGCCGAGTGTGATGAAATAATCATTGGGAGCCATCTCTTCTAAGAGAATGAACAATCAGCGATGGTCCCATTCACTCTGCTGCATTTTGCTCCACACAGGAGATTAAATATTTACCAAAAGTGGCTCTCCTAAAGAGCCACGACATCTTCAAGGGACCAACTGTCCATCTCTGACATCCACCTAACACCTTTTCTTTAATACAGGAAAAGGAAAAACATGGTTTAATTTGTACAGAGATGTAAGAGAGCTCCTGAGTCTTACAAAAGACTTGTCTATTAGCCAACAGTGATGTTTCAAATTTTGCATCAGGACTTTTATTTTTTAATGTGCCCTCTAGTCCAACTATAAACCCCCAGAATAAAGAAACCCGGCATCCTCATATTCTGATATTATGTAAGATCGAACGTCTTTCTTTTGCCACTGTTACACACGCACCCGGGCTGAAAGGCACAGAGAGAGAAATTGGTCCTAAAAAAGAACCAGGGCCTCATTACAAGGCGCAGTGTGATCGTGCCACATCTCAAATACCCACCAGGCATCATTACAACCTAGAAAGGGTCCAAAGACAGAACAGAGGCAACACTGATTCCACACAGTCTTAATGAAGCCTTAAAGCAAGGAAGAGCGAGGGAGGGATGAGTGATGATGACGCGAAGAGAGACTCAGACGGGACCAGACGGGGAGCAGAGATTAGGAGATGTGTGGGGATCCCACTGTTATTCCTACAGTGGGGTAAGAACTGTGATATAGTACTGTGTCCATCTGACAGCCACTGTTTCAACACTGACAGTAAGGATTGAAATGAAAAGTAAACTTTCTACACATAGCATAACTTAAAGTTGAACTTCTACTTCAGCATCATCCCCAGAGGGAGTACATGTGTGGATCTGACTATGTTGGGCAAACAAGAGAGGAGAGGTAAATCTGGGATAGACAGCAATATGTCTCGTCCGTTCGCTGCCAAAATGAGCATTAAATTAAATTCAAATGATCTGCCACATGTCAAACAGAAGCCCAGTTAATAAAACTAGCTCTAGGAATAATATTACGAACTCTTTCTCTTTGCACCATTCACTTCATACTACATGTATGAAGGCATGCAAAAAATCTCAATGCATGTCTGAAAAAAGTGTAACAAGCAAACTAAAATCCTGACACTGACACCTCATCCATTTTTTTCATTTAAAACCCAACAAAAGATGTTTCCTACTTCACTGTAAAGTCCATTCACACTGTATGTGCACTGAACGCTTTGCACAACAAACTTGTATATACTGGATTCTGGACCAGGACTGGCCTCCAAACAATCTGTGATGTCACAAGTCATGCTCACAGGTCCGCCTCTTAAAAAGCCTTCTAGTGTCAAACATACACAAACCTACACAGTGAAGCTTAAACATTCAACTTAGGAAAAAGAAGAAAACACTATAAAAAGGGGCTCTACGTAACAATTTGTTGCAAAAATGTTCTCTCTCGGTCGTCTATACAAGCCTGTGGACGATTTGTTGAAGATGCTGGGCTGTAAATTTCTTTGTGAAGGACTTTGGTCAGATTTTCTGCAACAGCCCAGAGGATGTGACTGTATGCACATCCTCGTGTACCTTGTCTGAGAGCCTCTTTTCACTCCACTAACAGAGAGCAACAATAGATAATGTTAGCTTAGAAATAGAGCCATTAACATAAACCATGACCGGCTTCAAGCACAATACACAAGCTCCACACAGCCTCTTTAAGTATTATCATCAAAGATAAATCTTACGTCTGGTTTAGGTACGAAGGCACGTCCAGGGATGGTGAAGCAGTTGCGGACTGTGCAGAGATACTGAGCCATAATGGACAGACGGCTCCTCTGTTTGCTGCTTGTGCTGGCTGTCAACCTCTGGATGGAGAAGGACGACACAATAACAAATAAGTGACACACATTCAGTAGGCCCCGGATAATGCTGAGGTTGTGATCATGTTGCTTTTAGTAGGAATCAAACATGTTTGGTAAACATATACATAAAGGCCATAAACTGTACTGAAAAACTATTCAAGTTTATCTCAAGTCTGTTTTCATGTGCAATTAATAGAAGAGAAATGAAGCGATCATTATAAATCCTGCTCTGAATGATTTACCAGGCCCAAATCTTAAAAGCACTCCAGATGACTTTATTTTGGGTGCAAATTCGGATTAATTATGGATCAAGGAATCAATATTTGATCATAACCATATAATAACTAATTCATTACACAGCATTTTTATATAGGGGCGGTGACCTGGCCACGTGTAGATATCAAACTACGAGTATTTTTAAGCTTTGTTCAATTCTACTTTTTAAAACACAGCAGCTACGTTTTCATCCAAATGTAACACAAATTTCAACCAACTATGCTTGTTTTCATCCACGATTGTTTATTGATACTTAGGAGTTGGTTTATCGAGATAAGGGAAAGAAAAGAGGTCACAGCAATTTTCCAGATGGAAGGCAGAAGAGGGGTTCCAATAATTAAAAGAGCACCTACTGGACCTCAAACAGGGAAAAAGAATGTCAGAACCACAATGGAAACATGACATTTGTTTATTTCATGTATTAACGTGTGAAAGGATACATCAGATCTGTGTGGAGCGATGAGAGGACTGTTTTTCATCTGCCGCTATTTTAGTCTCTTCAGCGTAACAGAAGCTATAAGCACATTAAATCTTTTTTGAAACAGGCGAAAATCACCACTCCTCCCAAAATTTGCCATTTCCATCAACCTTTTCCCATTTAATACTTCAAAAAGCACATAAAAATGACAGTCTATAAACAGATAATTTATAGGTTTTTAATTCAATGACTGATTTGGCAACTGGACATGAAAGCAGCATCCTGACAAGCACACACATTGAAAAACCGTTTTCACCCACCTCGGCGACCTCTTTCTGGAAAGTGAGTGTGAGTCTGGTGCGTCCGTAAGCGAAGGGCCCTGTTCTGTTGGCGATGTTCTCCAGCCACTTGATGATGAGGAGGGTTGACACGTTGAATGGGAGATTCCCTATGACGTGAAGGTTTGGCGGCTCTGCAGAGCAACACATACACGTCTAAGCTCCATGGACTTACTACACACGACCACCTGAATCTTTCGGAAATTCCATGATCTCACCTCCCTCCCACGGCTTGGAGATATTCACAGGGAAACCTCGGTCCATTCTGTAGGTGAGTATGTCGCCGTGGACGATCCTCATCCTCCCCGGTGCCGCCTCAGACAACAGCTGTGAAAAACAGATGTGATGTTCAAAGAGAAAAATTAAAATGTGTTGAGAAAAACTAAGTAATCGTCAGTCACTCTGTGGGTGGTTAATGACGCTGCAGTTCTAAATAGATTAACTAGTTTCGTGCAGCTGACAGGTTGCGGAGCAGAGCCTTTTTTTCTGCTCTGTGACCTGATGACCGTGATAAGCATTGTTGCTGCTCCGCTTACCTTCAGCCCTGGGATGAAGCGTGAATCCTTTTCCACCACAAGCAAGTCCGCCGCCCCGGCATTGAGGATGGAGCGGGTGAGACCCCCGGGACCGGGACCCACCTCGCACACGTGGGCATCCTTCAAACTGCCCGCCTGACGCACAAGTTTGTCTGAAAACAAACAAGATGGATGACCAACGGAATGGAGTGTTACATGTTTTTGCATACAGTGAGTGAATTATTACTTACTTCAGTTCAACTCATGTATCATATAAATGCACAATAGTCTCACAACCTAATGTCCTCATCAGACCCCTGGGTGTCTAAATTGAGATGAATAGCGTGCTATGTTGCAATACCTGTCAGCCTCTGTGTGATGAAGATGAGATGCATTAATCTAACAAGTCACCTTGTCCAAGGACAGGAGAGCAGATCAGACCTGCACTGCATCACTGATAATTATATTAAGGCTCGAGCTCTGCAAGGACTGCAAACAATCGACTCGGGCCGTTCACATTAACGGGAGATCTACTCAACCTCACACATACTGAGAAGCCTGTCGCTTTCAATGCCCTGATACAAGGCTGCACGGAGCTGTGCAATCAAGTGCACTGACAAAACACACCATTGAGCCCCCGCTGTAGACATAGTAACAAAGAAACAGCCGCTAGCAGGTATTGGTGCACTGCAGATAGAGCGAAAGAAAAGACAAAGAGCGAGCGAGTGAGGCAGACTAACCTGTGAGCCTCAAGTCCAACAGAAAGTTCTGGGACAGCTGCTTCTCGGCTCTCAGCTTGTACAGCTTTATAAGCTCACCTACAGTGGGCAAGGGAGGCAGGCGGAAGGATGCCAGTTTCCCTGAGGCAGCCATCAGTCAGGTAAACACTGAGAAACACAAACACACAGAAAAAGGTTAGAGGAACCATGACCAGCTTCTTCTGCAGCAAAGCGATTCAGCAGCTGAGAGGCATGAATGTCTAAAAATACACAAAAGGGCAACATGTGAGGCGTTAATGGTAATAATAACCTGTCAGGGACAGAATTCTAACACAGATGTGAAAAGTATGTTAAGTCAGGATTGACCTTTGGAATGCAAAGTGTATATGCTTTTTTGAAGATTGTATTTTGTCTTTTAGCCTTTATTGACTGGACAGCTTAGAGATTGACAGGACACATGGGAGAGAGTGGGAGGAAGACATGAGGCAAAGGGTCACAGGCTCAGGTCGCCCAATGTGCATATAGTTGAGTTTATTATTATTATTATTATTATTATTATTATTATTATTATTATAATATTGTGTCCTTTTACAATTGTGAGTCTGCAATGTGATTGGGTGGGCTTTATCTTAACCTTCTACTTGCAACTCAAACACACAGTACGCAGATCAGACAGTGTTAATCTACGATTTCCTGTCTATTCTTGCAAATTGTTATCAATTCCAATTACTCCATTATCAGGTCATGGGATTGATTTCCAATGTCTGGCCTTAAGCTGTGCTGCTGGGGAGCCGACTGTGTTGCTTTAGTGCGTCTCGTAACAAGATCTCGTGCACCACCTAGTGGTGTTATAACAGAAGACTACGTGGCCAGTGAAGAAAAGCACAACATTTATGATGCCATTTCTTTGAAAAAAACGTTCATATATGATAATTTCTACATTTTGACTGCAGGTATCAGTCAGTCTTATCAGCAGTGAAGAAATTAGCACAATTCCAATGTGTGCACTATTACACATAAATAAAGTTGGCAGCAAAATACTTTCCATATGTAATTAATCAGAAACAAGTCGGGACGATAGTGGTATACAATTCAGCGACTTAAAAACGTAAAAAGTCACGTTAAACTCTTGGTGACACTGACATGACACTGAGAAATATCAGTGACACTGCTGTTAAAGAGCTGTTAGCATTTGCGGCTAATGTTAGCTTTAGACCAAATGCCTTGAGCAGAGCCTGTGGTAAATGGCGCTAAATGTAAACGAGACACTTCACGGGAGTTTCTAGAAACCGAGGCAAAGACTACGAACGAACTACAAACACCACAACGAGCACACATTGCTTAAAACACACAAGAGTTCACCCACGTTTCTCACCGGCGTCGTTTTCCTCTCTTGGATATCCGCATTCGTCACTGAATTGACGTCCAAGTGTCCAATGAGCTTGCGAGAATGGCGACATGGACTAATCAGATAGAAGTAGGCGGGATTTTACATTGCCCTTGAAGAATTGTTGATTGTTGGTGCAATGATGCGTCCCAGCCACGAGATGGAGACAATTAGCAGATGATGGACAGCATTTATTTACAATTTAACTGTAAATTAGATTGGCTGATGTAGTCCTTGAATACAGCATCAAAGCGTCGTTATTTATTCTTGCAACATTTAATGAATGCATCCGTGTTACGTATAAGGGCTGCCTTCTTCTGACTTTGTAGAACACACCCTTGCATTTACATTAAATTAGTAAAATTAACAAGAATACAACTATTAATTAATACTATATAATACATAGACATTTAAAGACATTTATCAGAGATTAGAGCTAAAGCCATTATCAAGCATCAGGCTTGTATACACACAACATCCCCTGGTTCGATTGTCATCATTAAATCCAGCCCTTGACATCTCCATAATGTTGAACTAATTGAAATCTCTCAGCTCAAACTGATGAGCAGTCTACATGCCTACAGCAAAGCAGAAATCCATTGTGCAAGTGTTTTGTCATGCTGGTCTGGATGATGCACAGCTGTTGTTTGGAACGGACCCCGTGGCTCTGCCGTCTCCCACGCTGGGTCATGGGTGTCAGAGCTTGAGATGGAAATACTCGTCCCCTGCAGGGTTCAGCAGATGAGTGGCAGCTCCGTCTCCTGCCGTGGCTGACCTTGGAGGAGCGCCTCCGACCCCGAGAGGGAGGCGAAAGAAATCACTGGTGGCGGTAGAAGGGTAGGGGTCACGCTCGGTCTGCTGCCATGGCGAGAATTGTGCAAAGTCACTTCCTTGACAGTTTGACAGTAGTGTAAAAAAACAGCAATGAGAACAAGTTATTGATGCAGTCAAGAGACTTGTGGATAGATGACCTGAATTACAAGATTCATCACCTGTGCATATAACAGCCCACTCGTGTAAGCAGTATCTGGATTGAACAGGCTAACAAATGTGATATAAAAGGCCATCAAACCGCCAAAAGGTTATAGGGCACATGGTGGACCTATTACCATCCCATTCTTGATCATCTCAAACCAGCCACCAGACCTCCTGCTGCCACTCCTCGTCCACTTGCCTGCAGCACGGAGCCTGCTAAGTAAAAGCCGTGACCCCCAGACAGTGCTCGAAGTGAGAAAAAATAAGTGCCAGTACTTCCCTCATTCACATGCTAGTGTGTATTGGCTGGTATTAGCAAATCATGAAGTGATTTGCATTCTGAATTTCTACAGTGAATACAAGATACTATGAAATATTGCTGAATATTGACCTTCACTGTCCTTCACCTTGACACATCTTGATGATGGATAAAGCATACACATTTAAAGCTTAGAATTGAAAACAATGAAACACTGAATGTTTCAAATTCTCTTAAGGCATATGGGTTTTCCAAAAAGGATGATTAGAAGGAATAAAGAACAGAGGAAAAAGAAGAACTTTTGAACTTGGGTGGGACATTTTGAGTCACGGTTAGGTTAGAGTTAGACTTAAATCACATGTGGAAACACATGTGCTCCATTTTTTAAATGAACTGTTAAAGTCACATGTCTTTTATCTGGCCTGAGAAGCCTGACAAGTGGAAAGGTTCTGTTAAGTTTCTTGGGAGATGAACCTATTGTACCATCTGAACACAGGATGGCGTCGGAGAGTCACTTCCTCTGAGCAACTCTATAGTATGTGATCTGGAAAAAAAACAGGAAATGAAACATAAGTAATTAACATTTCTGAGATGGTAAGTCATCTTTTTAAATGAAACATCAGAAGAAAAACAAGGACAGAAATACTTAAGAGTATATAATTTCCAAGCCAATTTAGACGAACAGACTTACATCAATAAACGCAGAAACCACAAGAGATGAGATGTCTACAGTAAGTTCAACAATAATCTGCTGTGAGAATGTTTCAATGTTGAGTCAGTATAATGTTTGAGCTGGATGTGTTACGCTGTAACAAGTTCAACAGGGTTAACAGCCCAGAAAGTTAAACCAGACGTAAACTGTTATGAACCTCTTTTGGATAACTTGGTTTAAGTGTTTATTATGTAATATCATATTCCACTGAATACAAAACCAGGTAAAATAAACTACATTTATTTGCACTAATCAGTGATTTGGTGGGAGACGGCAGACTGGTGATCTCTTGAGTAGGGCTCAGCGAGTCTCAGGATGAGCTTGTTGAGGATAGTTTGAGTTAAACTGCTGTGTGATGTCATTTAGATTCTTTTTATGAACACAGAATGATGTAGATTTTTTGGACAGCAGGCAGTGTTTGGAAGTGGAAAATCCAAACCATAATTAGACATACTCGTCTGTCAACCGTTTGTCCATTTAAAAACATCCTACGTTACAGCGCCACATTAAAAAGAAACTGTGGTACGTAAACATTGAAATTCCTGTGGCAATCATCGTGTTCCTGTGATACATGTGTGGTATTTTTGTGGTATTCTGAGATTTGTCTGACTCTGTAGGACAACTTACCCTGAAAACTTTTGGTGTTCTCGGCTCTAAAGTTGCAGTTTCTTGTTGTGCGGTGGGAGAACATAAAAATCATCTCATCAATATTACTCTCATGTCCGTACAACATGAAAAGGTTTATTGCTAGTGACTCCAAAACAACATATTGTACAAAATATCAATTTCTACAACATTTTTCCCATGGGACATGAATTGAGGTACCTTGGTGAATGGTACATGTCACCCATCCATCCAGCCTCACCTTCTCCTGATGCAGACTTTCCTCACCTGACTTCCTCCTTTGCTCCCGTCATAATATCTACAGCCACTTGAGGTCAACAACAAACGTAAATATGGCACAATACATTGCTTGTACTGATGACCGATATGACCGCTTATCCGGTAATGATGGGCTGATCTGTAGGCTAAATATGTAGCAGGCGGCAGCAGCCGGTTAGCTTAACACAAAGACTGAAAACAACGGGAAACAGTTAGCCTAGCTCTGTCTCACTAATTAATACATTGTTCAGCCAGGCTAAATTATGTTAGCTAGATGCTAACAATGCAACAATACAGACATCTGAATGGTGTCAGTCATCTTATCTTGCTCTTTGCAAGACAGCAAATGAGCGTATTTCCCAAAATGCCTTTAAAACAACACACCACATACCACAAGCTTAAACATCGCTACAACCACGGGCACTCATTTTTACAAATCCCTAACTTTTTCCTCCAAATTTTTCTTTGGCCTCCATCCCCTTTGCTAAAAACCTCTTTAGTCCCCTTATGGCTTATGGCTTGAGGCCAGGAACACCATGTTCCCTGTTGTCTCGGCCTGGTCTAATCTCTCTCTGCTTGGACAGCTCATTAGCATTTGTCAGTGCGCCCGAAACAAAAAAAAAAAAATGACCCGGGAGAGCTGAGGTGATGTCTGCACCGAGGAAGTGGAGCAAACAGAGAGTTGCTAATGTTGCAGTGTTTTGACGACAGACACGGCTGTTGGGATGGGACCTCAGTCACCTCATTGCTGGGGGGAGCGAGTGACGACAGGGCAGCGGCCGAGAGACCAGTATGAAAAATTAAGGAATACAAATGTTTGTGCTCGCCAAGGAAAAGAGGGCAAAGGTGACGTGCGTTACATCATCAAGACTGGTTTATGACATAATGATTTAATTTGCCCGACATCTCGCTGCTTCCTTCTCCCATGTTTCCTTCGACAAGACCTTCGACGAAGATTTACGCTGCAGCTTCCTTGCAGCTGGGCGACTGAGCTCAATTCTCACAACAACACTTTATCACCCATCTTGCATTAATTAAACCAGAGCGCTGTTCATTCGGATCACATCATATAAGTGTGGGAATGGCAGCTGCTTCAACCAGCCCACATTTCTACTATGATTCATAACAACCGCAGCCCCAGTGGGCCCAGACAGGACCACCGTCCTGTGGGCATTATATACACAGAGTGAAATCATAACAAACCTCTTCCTTGCTGAATCCCACCACATGACTTCATTTTGGGTGTGGGAATTATGGCATTCAATCAAAATACACTTCTCATGACCTCAGTTTGGATAGATCTTCCTCTTCGATACCACATGTAGGGGGATGACTTAATATGTGGGGAGGAAGGCATCTGTCAAACAAATGTGCTTTGTTTCGTTGAGTTTTTCTTTGGTCTGATACACTTTAAATGTCACATACAGGTCCAAAAAAAAAAAAGGTAAAAATGTCTTTGAGGTTCCTCAAGAGGCGGTGAACTCTCAGGTGACCTTGTATCTCCAGGTATCGGGTGGCGCTTGGGAGAGTAAAGGAATGTAAGGCGTTCACAACCAGAAAAATAGCATGCTCGTTTCTGCCTATTCACTTGTCTGTGTTTCTGCTGAGGAGTGTTTTCATTTCATCGAAAAAACAAAACATTACATCAGCCCCACACCCACATCGTCCACTAATGGCTCCGTGTGAACAAAACCACTGTTGGGTCAGAGCTGCATTGCAACACAAGAGGAACTGACAGCGAGGGAGTGAATGTGTCCGTCTGACATAATTCCTCAGCGAGTTTGTCTGATTAGCTGCTGCGTCTTTTGTTTGCTTTGGTTTCCACTTAGAGATAAGAGTGTTATTGTGTTCCCGATGGGCTTCCTTCTGGTGACCAGACAAGACTTTCACTAGAAAGACAAATTCCGGCTGTGGTGCACTCTCCTCACTGCTCATGCTTCTTATATAACAATAGTCAGGATTGAATACAGTACCGCAAAAATCCATAAATAATGCAGAGTCAGGGGTTATCGGCAGTTATAAACGAGTTAAATGTTAACAGGAACCAGATAACAGGGTCAGACTGGAAATATTCAGAATTCAAGCAGTCTATTGAATTGGATTTATTGCTCTTGGAGACGTAGAAGTGGAGAGCAACTTGTCATATCATCTTTGCATATTATTTGTGACATTGTAAAGACACTATATATCACTATTAGGTTATCAACTTAGAACTTAAAGTACATTATTTTAGTGGTATTGAATCTGATGCATACTACATACAGCTTTTGGAGACCAGTCCTGCAGGTAGAGGGGTTCCTGTGTGATTAAAGCCGAGACACACACCAGCTTTTAACCAGGAATTTTATTTACATAATGTGCATATATTGCATCTTGCAGACACTTAATTTCTCAGGATGTGCACAACTCATGCCCAAGTGGACACAGGACACATGAAGCAGCCATCATGCACAAACAAAACTTTTTACAAACTTTGATGTTTAAAGCAAGCATATCTAAAGGTCCGGTTCAGTGGTCTCTTATTACTTTACTAAACATGTGATTACCTTTATTTGGCCATTTTGGAGCAGAAACAGCTGTCTGCTGTGACTAAAAAGAACTCCAGGAGAGTAGTGAGAATTTATCAAAAGAGTACAAACTCAATTAAGCTTAGTTTACAACCACTTAAATGTATATATCTAATAAGCAAAAAAGGAAAGGTAGGATTGTCAAAAAATGCGAGTGGCTGTCCTTGTTAGACCAGCATCGTCACACCAGCAAGAGACAATTTGTCTGCATGTCTTTGCGAAACAATTGGTTCTTGGCTTAGCAATTACGCTCGGGGCTACTTAGCAAACTATACACATAGCCAGGAGGGAACATGCAAGCACGGTCAGTTACAGGCCTGTACAACATTTCATTCAATAAAGAGCTATTGACGGGGGCGAAAAAACTCACACAATGCACCTTTAGCTTGACATTAAAAAATGCAGTGATTTATTTGCCCCCACATGTGACCAGAAAGTGACCAGCGAATATGCACCAATTCTAGCAAGGAACAGTTCACATTTCACAGACTTTTTAAGCGCGACCATTTATTGTACCTGCATAGCTTCTATCTAGAAATTCCATTTCACTTAAGTTTCCCAGCTCTATACAAGATCACAGCATAATGTATGTACCTCGCAAGGTGGTTAAACATTATCCCACAGTAATAGTGGGTGGACCAAATTTGGGATGTGTTTACTTTCTACTGCTTCTGTGCACATGTCCAAGCTAACAGTAGCCTGGCAGCAAACTCAACTATTCCCATTGATGCAGAGCACAATTACTGTACCTCAGATTTAGCTCCCTGGCTTTGTTTTCTGCGAGCAGGGCCAAAAAGGCAGCGTGGCTGCCAAAGGCCTGGAGAGTTTGGCCACACTCAGCCCTCCTAAGTCAGCAATCGGTGGTTGCTTGGACCACTGTGAGGGCTTGGGTGGCTCCTGTCACCGGACTTTCCCATCATGAGAGAATGGCATGGTTCAGCTGTCACCAAGGGTCAGCGGGGAGAGCGGGCCCTCTCGCTGGCCAGCCAAAACATCTAGCATTCAGCTAGCCTCAGCTGCTAACAGTGCCCGTGTTGGCAAGAGTGGACGAGTTAAATATAGAAGTATACTTTTAGCCTCAGTGGCTCGAGTCAAAAAGAGCAGAGAGAGGGGGACAATGGAGGATGAGTGAAAAGATCTGGCCCTGTGACAAAGCACATCACGCCGCACCTCTGCCTCTCTCCGCGCTGGGCAACGGCCCCTTTCAACCGCTGAGAGGGAGTAGAATAATGCCTGCCCACCTCCACCTCCCCCCCTCCTCCCCTTGCTCCCTTTCATTTTCATTCTCACACACTCTTCAACTGACTTCTCGATAGGATAGGATAGGAGGGAAGGAAAATGAGAGGTGTGTTTGAGACTGCTATGCAGAGCAGAACTGGATAGGCTGTGGGAGTGAAAGAGGGAGGGAGGGTGAGAGAGAGAGGGAAGTTACAGTGCTCTCTATCATTCCCTCTCTGACCTGAGGAACTGGAAGGAGAGAGAGTGAGTGAGTGAGAGTGAGTGAGAGAGAGAGAGAGAGAGGGAGAGAGAGAGTGAGAGGGGAGAGCTTGAGATGGCTCTTGGCACAAGTGAGTAGCCAGCAGACACCACAAGTGGACCACACGAGCCAGAGGATATCAGTTTGGATACTTGACCGCCCTTTTCTCGAGGATTACACTCGGTGTGACTATTCATTCGCTCGAACCTGGGGACGACGCAATAGCAGGTAAGTCAGTTTCTGCTAATGGAAGAATTCTTGTTCCCCAACCGGAGACAACCACACGCCTCTGGCAAAGCAGAGCTCCTCAGCTGTTCTGCTTTCAGACCGAAATACAGGAAACAGCTCAGGTAGAGCACAGGTGCTTCTGCTTCACTGTCACCTCTTTATGAAGCCAATAAAGGGCATTGATTGATAGAATTCCACTTGGCTTGGCACTTCATTCGAGCTTCATTTTCTCCACTACATGAATGAGACAACTCTCCCCCAAAGTGCTTATACTTTTTATACATTCAACTGACGTGGATTTGGAATTGCTCGCCCATGAGAAGACAAGGGACCACTCTTGGTGCTGTTCGCGGCAATCCAGATTTGGCATTGTGACAGAGAGTCATGAATCAAACATGACTCCATGAATTACATCTTATGTTGCTTTATGAATAAGACCATTTAGTGTGAGGGCTTTTGTGCTTTTGCGTGTGGGAGGAGAAAGCCCACGACTTCGCCAGATGACAGGGGATGATGGTGCGCTGAGATGAGAGAGAAGTAGTTCAGTTCATTAGTCAGTTAAGGCACGCACTCACGCAACTTTTGCCCACAACTTCTGACGCACAGCACTGCACTTAGTGTACACACGAATGATCGCACTGTTGCTCGGCATGAAGAAGCGTCTGAGGCCTTCAGGAGCTGCAGCAGGATGTCATCTTTCATCCGGAATATTTATGGATGTGCATGTAATGACGCCAAAGTGAATTCCATTTCATCCGCATGAAGTCATCAGACACATGGCTCCGGCTAGCTGCTGTCCATTTGTCAAGGGCTGCATCGCTTTGCCTCAGTAAGCCCAAAAGAAAATATGAAATGCATCTCACCCTTCGGCAAGGGAATGCAACGCAGGTGTGGCTTGCTTGCGCTGCTCGTCAAAGATCCTGTCTGTCAGTGTCCAGGGGCTCTGCGCAACCTCACCCTTCCTCCTCCCACCCTCTCCAGCTGATGTGGCCCCTGTGCACTCACTGATATCACCGCCGACACAAGACAAAGAGAGCTAGCGGGGGCCGATATTACTCATTAACATTTTTGCGCTCGGTCCAGTTTTATCTGAGCTCATCCTTCTCCGGCCCTGCACAAGTCTGCGGTGCTCAGTCAGCCAAATGTCCACCGGAGGAAAAAGACAGATTTGTGAACTGGGCAGTTATCAGTCGCTGCTTGTAAATGAATCAGTCCTACTGTAAATCAATAATGCGCTCCCCGTTTAAACTGAAAGCAAGCTGGCGAAGCTTGGGTGTTTGCCAAAGCGGCATTGATTCGAGATGCACTAAATGTGTCACTGGCTTACCTCATGGCATTACTATGACTCTATGTCACTTGGGTTGCTCATGCAGCAGGGTGACATACTGTAATTCAGCTGAGAGTTGTGGCGCTAGCCTGCACATGAGATTCTGAGGAGGAGGAAACTTTGTTTCTGCATCTAGTGCTTGCAGCATGTTTGCAAAGAATTGGTTGACGCAACCGAAGAGGAGGATAAATACCAAATAAAATAATTGGACTGAGAAAAATGTCAACTATTAAACGCAAGAACAAGACAGCATGCGCTGAAGTGGAGCTGTTTTAAAAGCAGTGATTCCATTATTCTTTGACACCTTTATGGTCTCTTGCACATTATCAACTCACTGACCCCATTCCTTTCTCGCTATGAATGTGTGCATGTGCCTGTGCGTTGGACATGCGTGTCCGTGGCTAATTCGTTTGAAGACACGTCTGTGTGCATGAACACAAACACAATATAGTAAGAAGGTGGAGCCCACTGTGGCCAGTTAGCGGGTGTCTTCCTCCCCATACGTCTGCTGGGCCTCAACAACAGCTGTCACTGACACATGCACAGCTCCAGTCGTATAAGGGCCTCCAGTACTTGAATTCCAAAAATGCGGTTTAGACACATTTGGATATTTCGCAGAACAGTCAGTGGTACTTATAACTCATGTTCCCTCGGTTTAAAAATAAGTCCTCAAACGCCATGGCAACCCAAGATCTTCTCAAGATCATTTGATACATGGTGGGCAAGATGTCACAGTGGATTGACTGGTTCTTGACATGTAATTAGATTAGATGAGGTCATTCTTGAAGTTCTCTCGCCGCGGAAATATATCCTGAGTGTTGCAAATGGTTCAGGCTCATCAGAGTTTATTGAGCTCTAACTGTTAATTAGCACATGAATCACGCATTGCACCACTCAGTGGCAGACTCGGGATGTTTCAGGCGCAGAAGCGAAAAAAATAAAAAGGGCACCAGCTGTATGAGGTGGGACACCATTGTGAAGCAAGTTGTGATACATTTACAGTTAAGAGAGGGCACTTCACTATGTGTTGTCCACAGCCTATTAGATTTTCTCCACTGAAAGGGCACCATAGAGGTCTCTTTATCACCTGTTGACCACCAGAAGAGAGCCCAAGAGGACACTTTATCTATTTTTCTATGCTGAAAGAGAACCACAGTGGAAACTTTACCATGTTTTCTCCACTGGGAAGGCAACCTAAAGAGCACTTTATAACATTTTCTCCACTGGAAGGGAAACCTTGAGGTCTCCTTATCATGTTTCCACCAGGCACTTTATCAAATTTTCGTATCTGGAAGGGCACCCTGGAGGGCACTTCATTATGTTTTTATCTACCATAGGGGCATCTAAGGGGGCACTTTTACTGCCCTTTTTTTGAACATGGGGCCACCAGGGGCCATTGCCCCCCTGCACCCCCCCAGTCCACCAGTGGCACCACTGCATCTTTCTGAGCAGGATAATCTTACTTTAGTTTGATGTAAGACATTCTAAATTCCACAGAAGGGATCGATTAGTTGATCTCAACCATATTCCCACCCTCCCTTCACATCCCATGCTTTTCTTCTCTCATCCATACTTTTTGAGGGGAAGTGACTTAATCAGGAATCTTCCGTGAACTGGTGTGCGATGATGACAGCAACCAAAAGATCTCATCTGTCCAGTGATGTCACTGTCGTGAGGGGAGAAAAACAGCCCATGTTTACTGAGAGCACCAAGATAAGTACGGCTGGCCTCTGTGGATGATTGTCCGCTGGCACTGAAGACCAAATATCACACTGTAATCTCACAGGAACTGTCAACGAGACAGAGTTCTTCAATCCGCTGTCGTTTTAGTCTTTTGTCCCACCTTATACAATGCATTCATTGTTCCTACGATAACCAACTGCTATTTCTCTTCGGAAAAAGGTAGACGACAGACAAAAGAGCACAGTCACTGTAGCAACAGAAAACAATACAAATGCTCACCTACAAAACTAAAACGGTTAGTGGTAGTGGAGATTTGGAATTGGATAACCACTTTTGGATAGGCTTATATTTAATTATCATTCTAAGCAAACAAGAGTGTAAGGTCTTCAAAACAGCTTACACCTTATAAAGTTGTTCATGGTGCATAATGTAAGAATCAGCCACATGAACTTGAGTCATATTTATATAAGAGTCATATAAGAGTTTCGCAAACACATTTGGGATCACTCAGGTCACATAGGAATGCATGGATCGCTGTTAGACTCCTAAAGGAAACGTAAGCAGATCTATGTATTAATGAGGAGTATGAAAATAGACATGTAGGAAGGGGATATCAGCCCCTTTAGCAAATGGTCTACTATAATGCATCAGATGCTATCTTTGTCAAACATTGTTGATGCTAAGTAGGTTTCTTAGCTTGCAGATGGTTTTTAGGGCTTTTTCTAAAACCAAAACAATGAGCTGAAAGAACCTAAAATGCGCTGCAGGACAGAGTTAGCCGTGTAGCAGGTGGCACATTAGCTGACTCAAGTATGTCTGGACTGTGAGCTTGGAGCAATGGGGGAGTTAGTGCTGCTAGCACAGGAGCCTTGGACCACCGGGGCTAGCTTGTTAGCATGTTAACTTAAATAGATGTTGGATAGATTTTTGTTGGTCACCACCTGACAAGTTAACGTCCAAAATTGGTTATCCTTTTACCTTTGTTTTGGTCTCCACCGCCTCCTGGGGAAAAAAAGTTGCTAACTTTGTCTATCATTTGTTCTGGTTAGCAGTTGGTTCATCAGAATTGGTCTGATAACAAGACTTTGAATCTACAGTCTTTTGTCTGTATTAGCTAAATACTAATACAAGCACAACATGCTCACAATGATTAAATTGAGGACTTCACCATTGAGACCATTGATGTTTGTATAAGATTTCATGGCAGTCCATCCAATAATTGTTGAGATATTTAGACCCACTAACAGACAAACTGACATTGCCAACAATGGAGTCATTCTTAAGCACGGCTGCTAGTAATGGGTTAGTAAGAGCAGAAAAACTTAACCATGCAGTTAAGCATAGAGGCCTAAAGTGTAAGGTGGTATTAGACTAGGGCAAAGTAAGGAAAGCAGAGGTGTAATACCCAAATACAGCTTATTGAAGACAACATCATTAAAGGTTAACTCCACCAATTTTACACGTTAAAATATGTTTACAGGTCTTGGGGCGTACTTCTGCAAACGTGAAAAGTAATATTAAGTTTTACCTGTTGTGTCTCCAGAGGAAGCTGCATGTAACCTGATAAATTGCCTCCAGTGATGTAACTCATTGGCTAAATTGCATTGTGGGTAACGTAGGTGCCACTTCTTAAAAAGGCAGAAGAATGCATTGAGTAAAAAACGTAGCATTACGTCACATGATTATATGCAATTATACTTCCAAAACATCAGTTAACTCTTGAGGTGGTAACAGTGCGGGGGGCCAGTGTAGCTACAGTGACAAAGTTCCTTGTAATCCATGAACTGCAAAAACCATTGTGCCATTAAAACAACAAGTCTGTTCAATCAAAACAATACATTTAACTGATGAAAACTCATCAGTGGCATGCCAAAAGGCCTAACATTTCTATGCTGCACTACGCAAGAAGCCCAAACACGGATTAGTCTTCCTCTGAAAGACAATATGGGACCACTAGCCAACAGGGAAAATTAAATCAGGGAAATTAGGATCTTGTAGGCATTTCGACAAGAATTCAGACAAATGGCTGACTCCATTATGTTGTGCCATATCTAAGACAGCTTCATCCATGCGTTTCTATTCATAGAACAGCCAGAACATGATCTCCTCCTTGATCTCAATGCCATAAAGATGGTCTCCACTCAGGACTCTGGTGCTTGATAAGTTGGTCTTGGTTTACAGACACTCGGTAGATGTCACTGGGGGAATTGCTCAACCTTCTGATGCTTCAACTTGTTAAACCCTTAAGAAATAACAGCTGTGTTTATTTTTCCCAACATGTATGCTTATTAAACCAATTACAGATGCAGATGAATTCCAGCAGCTGCGCCCATCCATATGTTTGGAGACAGTACATCGCTTTATACCACTGAGGGTGGCATGTTGTGTGAACGACTACAATATGCATCAGAGGCTCCCACACACATCAATATTCATTATGCATGTCTCAATATGTAAAGATTTGCTGATGCCCCAGTGAGTAGCACAGGGATCGTGTAAGTTCATAAAAGTGAATATTTAACGAAGCACAAGCACAACCATCATAAACATATCGTGTTTTATAAGTGACTGATTCAGGAACTGAGTCTTTTATGAAGCAAAGCATGCAAGTAAGTCATTAATATGAGGAACTATGTGTAGAGATGTACCTTGGTTCTCAGTTTGCTCATTATTGAAACCTTAACTGTCGAAGCTACCGTAGGCTGCAGTGAGAGGATCAGGTTAATGTGACATCAGGAGAATACTACAAGATGAAACCCACCACTGACATTTTGCTCCAGTGCTGCATGCCAACGGTAGAGTTATTGTCGCTATTAGGTATTAATAGACACCACGATTACAGGAGGACAAGCTGTGAATGCTTAAGTTTTGTCCATGAAGACTGTGGAAGACTGTTCAATTTAATGGGGAAAAAAAACGCTCCCGATAAGAGGAATCTTCAGGGAATGCGTGCAAGTCTGAGTCAGTGTTGCTATCTGATGACATCCATCTTTGCCTAAAGCCTCTTGAACACGGCTGTTACGCAAAATCTGACCCCAAGGGTCACTGGCCGTCTAGGCTGGAACACGCTGTCCATCAAACTCCTGGAACAGACCACAGCTTTGTACCCTCGCAAAGGGAATAATAGGTGCTTACAAAACATTCAATATCAGATGGATGACTTGTAGCTTCGGATCTCATCCAGTTTTGATTGAAATTCCCATATCTTGGCGCACTAGTGTGTTTTTCTTGTCAGGACGGGAGAGCTCCTCAAGCGTGCTGCATTTTATCAGTGTCCTCTGGCAGAACAAACTGCCAAACGCTCGCATGCAAAGAACATTTCCCACTCCTTATTTAGTCACATTGGGTTTGTGGTGTGAATATATCAAACTTGCTGAATCAAACAAGTCATTTTCCTATAGGATTATAACATTATTTGCAGCTGCTGTCCTCATTCCTCATCTCTGGTAAATGAATTTGGCCACAAGTCAGACTTTAACCTCTCACTTTTTCTCTCTGTGCAATGTTCAGCAGTATTATAGGCTGATATATTAGGAGATTATAGTCTCTAAGGGGAGAAAAAACATGCGTGTTGCTATTGTAGGGCTTGGACTAAGGGTATCAGACCCCATCATGCTCACTAACTGGAATATATGTACATGAACGAACACATTTCCAAAGTGTCACAAAAGCTACTTGAGTACAAGCTTTCTTTCTTTCTTTTTTTAAAATGTATTAATCAATTAAAAAATCCAAAGGTTACATCTTCAAATGTCTAGTTCTGTCTCAACCACAGTCACGTCACATGTTAGTTGTTTGATGATGTTGAGTTAATGTGAATAAGTTGAATAACTTAATTCTGATTTAATGAAACAGCTCAGTCGGTGGAGAACAGTCAGTTGGTCTGACCTGCCGCCCTTTGCTGCATGTCACCCCTCCTCTCTCTGACCCTGTTTCCTGTCATGTCTCTGAGCTGTCCTGTCAATAAAGGCAAAAAATCTTAAATAAACAACCTTAAATTAATGCAGACTTAAACTATGACATATGAAGTTAAGGGAACTAAAAGCTAAAACTAAATATGTGTATAATAAGTGTTTATTATTCAAGTATGATCCATAACACGAATGCATTTCACATGAGTTATTCCTTCGCCTGTGATAAATCACACATCTGTTTGTTTCATTTATTTACATCGACTCAACCGGACAGAAAAAAAATTGAATTAAATGTGAATTTATGAATTTATGTAATACAATAAGATGGAAATTTACATGGGATTGAGATGGTTAACTGTTTTTGATGTTTGCTGATTGATTCATTTATTGATTGATGAACTAATTAAACAAGTGTTTTGAGTGTTACACTAGGCATTTATTACTGATAATATGAAGTTAAACTGGTGTCACAGCCTTCTTCCCTATTGATGAACACTATTCTTGCATATGAAATTCTTGGACTAAATGTTGCATCAATCTGATGAGTCACACAGTGAACATCAGTGGTATTCACTAACTTGATGACCAGTCACAAAATTTTACAGCCCCTTTTTTCACTTTGGAATTGCGGCACGTGATTCGACGGGGGCCTATATATACTCATACATGCGACAGCTGGACTTGCCCAAACCTTGTGATAGATTTGGGGTGCCACTTTAAATTTAGGCGCAGGCCTTGACTGGGGCCTCGCTTGGTATTAGGCCACCCTTTTGTAGTGGAAGGCACTGTGGCGTTGGATGCCGTGCAGTCAGTAACATTGTGCTGGTCGTTAAGATGCCACAAATGCGTGAGTGGGCATTGTGGCGGGTTGGCGCGGACCTCAGAGTAAAGCCTCATTGTCTGACAGCCATCTCTACTTTTATTTTCCAGAAGGACAACTGGGAATGTTGCATGTCAGACTGGAATGCAGGTCACGTGGTCGTTGGAATTCCCATATGTTGCTCCTGAGAATTCACCACAATGAGACTGTAGTGACCAGTCAAGGTGGATCAAAGACTTGTCATCAATAGGCTGTAATGACAAGCAGACTTTAATGACAAATTCTTGTCAAACAAAGCCTTGTCATCAATAAGAGTCTGTAAAGTTGAAGTGGCTATGACAGACAGCTTCAGCTGTCAAGGAAGTGTTTTATATGAATCTATCTGTGCAACTTCAGAAAACTTAAAGCTACTATTATCAACCTTTTTTTGATGCTCAATCGTTTAGATTAAGAGTGGATCAATGAAAAGGGTAGATCATAGTGACAAAGACTTAAGTCAGTACGCTGACAAGCTAGCCCCGGTGGTCCTGGGCTCCTGCGCTAGCAGCATTAACACCAACACTCCCCCATTGCTCCAAGTTCACAGTCCAGACATACTTGAGTCAACCACTGTACCACCTGCTATATGGCGATAACTCAGTCCTGCAGAGCATTTTAGGTTCTTTCAGCTCATTGTTTTGGTTTTAGAAAAAGCCCTAAAAACCATCCGCAAGCAAAGAAACCTACTTAGCACCAACAATGTTTGACAAAGATAGCATCTGATGCATTTTTGGAACATTTGCTAAAGGGGCTGATATTCCCTTCCTACATGTCTATTTTCATACTCCTCATTATTACATAGCTCTGCTTACGTATACTGTTGGAGTCTAACAGCGATCCATGCATTCCTATGTGACCTGTGTGATCCCAAATGTGTTTGCGAAACTCTTCCTTTTTTTGGGGGGTCCAGAACATGCCTCAAGTTCATCAGTTTGACAATATCAGCCAACATTTGTACAGGAACCCTTTTCACTGACCTTTCATACATTAGTATTGGTCAGTTTAATACATTTAGATGGTGAGTTTCTTTATGCCTATATAAATGGTATTGGTAAAGCTTTATAATAACCATGATTAATAAATTGTTGATAGATTTATAGTTATTTAAACGTTAGTTAATAGTTAAATTTTTTTCAGACAATCAGCAGACAGTAACAAAGAGGTAAATGATTTCTAAACTATTAATCAAGCAGTTGTAAAGGTTCTTGAACAACACTTACAACTTGGCGATTCCAAATCATGTTTATAGATGAACTTATTAACGGTTTACAGAGTATTCGCGACATTTGCTGCAACTTTATGAAAAACAATTGCTTAATAACTTAAAGCTGAACTATAAATTAACAATTTTTTTATTATGGTTATTATAAAGTGTTACTTTAAGCTGTCAGCTCTGATTTCACACACTCTCACTCTTGCTCTGCTGCTCACTCTATTGACCGGGAGTGACACCGTGAAACGAAGCGCACTGTTACAGTAGCTCCTCTGGATTTTCGTGGCATCAGCCCAGAAATTATAAATAAACCACTGAGTGCCTAACTCAGCGTCAACCATTTTGTCTCATTTAGGAACTCAGCCCAGAGTCATTTACAGTACTGCACATGTTTCTATGTTTAATCACTCATGTAGTGCCTGTTTTAATGCCCCCCCACCACTGGGCAACTCTCTGGCACTGTCTGAATGGTGGAATAAACACTGTAGGCACTTGTGAATGCAGCTGTGCTATGACATTTGACTCAATGATAGTGAGCCCACAGCTGAAACTAATAGTTATGGGTAGGAAAGAAGGCACTGCAATTAATCTCCAGTTAAGAACCTGCTCTTGTTGGAGCCAGTGTGCACTCACTGAACTCCCAGAACTAAGATAAGGAATGCACTTAATGTGTTGCTTCGTCAATTCTTTTTTTCTTTCCTGTTTGAACTGAGAGATGCATTCACTGTTATCTTGCACTCTTCCCCTCTCATGTGCTTTTTCATCTCATTGGTCTTTTTCCTGCAAACAGGTGGGATTCAAAGAGACTGGTTTCAAGCATCATTAGAATTCACTGCAGTCTTTACTTTGCTGACCACTATTACCCAAGAAGAAAGACATTTTTCTCGAACCAAACCTTTGATATACTCACTTTCAAACCGTTCAACACTGCATACCGTGGAACAGCCTGCTCACTTTCATCACCTTGTTTTAATCTAGGTGGACGATTTCAAATGGTAATTAATATTCTGACGTGAGCTTCCCAGATTCCAGATTGTTTCAAAGAGATTAGCGGTTGTGTGTGTACATACTGTAGTATATACTGCACCATACACCCTGTGTACAATATGCATGTACAAGTGTATGTGTTCTAGTCCTGCGCTTGAGAGAAAATTCATGACATTTTGGCGAGCTCGCTCAGGATGTCTCAATGCATGATTCAGAGGTCAGGGTGCTATGACATCACAAGGGTGCTACGCTGGGGATTTTGAGGGGCCAGGGGCGTTTTCTGTTTGCAATTAAAAAGCGCTGTTGATGTCATATCTGAAATCGATCACAAAGACTGAACTCGCCGAGGGACTCAAGGCTGTTGTCTGAGAGCTTAAACAAACAGACGCCTGAACACACGCAAACATATAGCCTATAGACGTAAGCACATTCACAAAGAGAAAAACGGACACAGGCCTTCCTCATCGTAATGACCAACAGAGAGGTGTTGGACCGTTTACAGCAGTGATTCCTAACCATGTGTGGGCCTACTTGTTAAGCTAATTGTTATAACTGATTAACATTTTCCACACATTTATGATAGCAAGGAAAAGCAAGGAAAACAGTTTTTAAACAGTTAGCTAAAAACAATGGATAAACAGTTACAATTATTAAGTAGCTTAAAGTAATGGATTGACAAAATGACTGAATAAACGGTTGAAATGTCCAACTCCCGTTACTGCAAGTGATTGTGGCACGAATCCAAGAGTGACCAAAAGTGACTTAATGAATTGTATAAAAAGGATATTGTAATAATGTAATAATCTATATGCAATAGGCCTAGTGTTTAATGACACCCGCTTAAAAATCATAAGCAGCCAAAAAGGTTGGTGACCTCTGAAATAGTGCACTGCACGAGTTAACAATACATGTATACTAACTCAATACAAGTCCCCCGGCTCGCTGTATGTTTAAGTAATCAAGGCTACAAAACAAGCATGCTACAGGTCACCTCAGCATGACTTGTGCCGTTACGAATGATTAATGCCGTAAAATTAAATTTAGAGTCTGTCATCAACGGATTTATTTTCGGGATCTGGATAAAATGTTTGACTCAGACGTTTAATGTCAGCAGAGAAGGTTAGAGCACCCAGGAGTGCCACAAATGTGCTTCCAGACCATCAACACTCAGCGTGAGATACACAACCGTTGTGGAGACTGGGACGTGTCGGGAATGCACACACCGCCATACAGCGCACCAAACACACACGCACACACATGCGCCGGCTGCCAGGTTAGCATGGAGCTTTATTCCAGATCTGGATTACTACATGGGACAATGTCATCCTGTGTATTTGTACTGCTTGCTTGTGTTTGTGTGGGTGTACATGCCATTGTATAAAAGTGGGTCAGTAAGGCAGCGTATGGGAAGTAGCAAAATAAGGAAATGGTAGTTGAGATATAACAGTAGACAGTATATGCAGAGGATTTGACCAAAATAAATATGTTTCGTCTGTTCTTGGCGCAGGTAGAGCATGAGGTCCAAAAGCGGCAGGGTGGAGAGCCCGGCCAATGGGGTGCTTGGGGTTCCGCAGGCTGACCATGATGTCAGCCACGAGCAGGAAGTGGGTCTGCCCGTGAAGAGCCTGATGGCCAAAGTTCAGCAGATGGAGGGTGAGGATAAGGTGGAGGTGGAGGTGATCTCTGACAAGGAGAAGCTGCTGATCGAGTCCCCTGAGGTTGGAGAGAAAAGAGAGGACATCATGGATCTGTCCAAGAAGGATCTACAGAAACTGCTGGGGATCATGGAGGGAGAGGTTCAGGTGGGTTTGGCATCTTTCTGACCTTTGACCTGTGGTAATAAGCAGGGCTACAACAATGTAGAAAACATACAACACAAAGTCAGTTTGGATGGGAAGCCCTTCTGCTGTCATTGGATTGAGCTGGACTGCAATTTTTGCACAATAGCTCTATCTTGTGGCTGAAAATGGCAGTTTAACGTGCCAGAGAAAACAGGCCAATGTGCCATGTGTTTACCAAATGACTGTTTTGGAGAAAGTTAATGATACAAATGCGATAACGGTTTAAACACTCTGAATTGTAGAGTACAACTGAGCAAAAATGCAACATTCAGGACATATTTGAGAGTATTTGCATGTCTGGGACAAATAAACAAAGTAAGTGTCCAAATGGAGTGAAAACATATTTCTGCTATTCAAGTCATAACATTGCATCATTTACATATCTGTATGTTTCTCTGTGATTTCAGGCCAGAGAAGATGTCATCTGCATGCTAAAGTCCAAGCCCACTCTCCCGGAGACCCTTGAATCACGTTATGGCTCTGCAGTACCAGGTTCAGCCCTCCAGGCACTGCAGAGGGACGGCTTCATCACTGGCACTGAACCGCACAAAAACAGTGTCTATCAAAAGCCAATGGTTGAGGTCAGTCATCACCGCAACTTTTCAGGTTGAGCTTATTGAAATGTTTTATATGTTTTAAAAGTGCAATATGCTAGAATTGTAGTTAAACACATTAAAAAAATGAAGTAAAATAAACAACAGTCAAGGCAGAGTGTCTATGCTAGGAATGCTAGCTGCATGGCTAACTGATGCTAACTGATGCTATTTAGCTAAAGACAGCTACAGCTGGTTATCAGTTTGTGGTTATTCCTGTTTGTATGAATTCAACAGGTGGCCAATTTTTATATATTACACCCTGAAGTCATTGCTCCATGCTGCTGTTGTTGCTATATGAGCTTTAAAAATATTTTTAAAACTATTAAATATTTGGAATATTTTCTCATAAATTATTCTTTTATTCTGAAAATCAGCTGTATAAATATTACAGTGCAATTTAAAAGTGTCAAGTGACACTCCTGAACATCTTTCAGAAGCCTATTGCCACAAAAGGGTTTGGCAAGTTGCACCACAGTGAGTAAAAAGCAGTTTTCATACGTCCACGGTCCTTGCATGTTTTTGTGTGCGTTTGTGCGTCACCTTTCCCTGTGTGTATGTGACAGTGTGTCCTTGCCCGTTCTCAGCTGGAGCGCCTGCAGGAGAAGCACAAGGAGACGTACAGGAGGATGCTAGGTCAGCTGCTGCTCGCCGAGAAGTGCCACCGCCGCACCGTCCACGAGCTGGACACGGAGAAGCGCAAACATGCAGACTACATGAACAAGAGTGACGACTTCACCAACCTCCTGGAGCAGGAGAGAGAAAGGTGAGGAGGAGAGGAGCATGGAATTGCCACAACACTGAGGGCAAAGTCCTAGCATCAGATTCAGTTCTAAACATGTGACAACAGTGACGTTTCTGTCAAAGAATAATTCTACTTTGGCTCTGATTCAACGTGTAATCTACAAGGTAACTAAAGTTATCGAATAACTGTAGTGGAGTAAAAAGTACAATGTTTGCCTCCAAAATGCACTTGAGTGGAAGTATAAAGCAGCCAAAAAAGGAAACACAGGTAACTCAAAATTGTACTTAAGCACATAACTTGAGTGAATGTATTTAGTTACATATGACCGCTGTATAAGTTGGACCATAAGACAACATTCTGTGTCAGTATAACTTTATTTGCAATGGTAAAACGAACAGGGGGTGGAGTCATGGTGGAAGGGAACAGGTGAAAGACCTGCGAAGGACAAGAGTGGTGAGAGAGTGGAGGGAGAAGTGAAAACATGGAGTAGACAGCAAACACATGAATACTGGGAAAAGTGGACGTTACATTTACAAACACCAGTGTGGACATGTGATGTGCAAGAAGTGAACGAGACCAGGGAGAAATCAACATCAGAGAATGTGTGAAAGATGGCCTCGTGAAGCCAAGTGAACCACCGGAGAGAGAAGAGAAGAGGAGAGGAGAGGGAGGAGCTGGTTACTAAAGTGATAACCTCACATGCCTTTGTTTGACGGAGAGGAGGGCGGTGGAGTGGAGCGTGTAGGTGAGGAAGGGGTCAGGCTCCTCGCTGTGGGAAAGAGGGAGGTGAGGGGCCACTTTGTGCGGGAAGAGGAGGGGAGGAACAAGCGAAGGAATAAAGGGCTTTGAGGAGAGCGAATCTCCCATGACATCATCTGTGAAATGAAGTCATGGATGGGGTTGCGACCCGGTCTTGTTGGTCAGGAGGAAACGAGGGATGAGAGGATGGGTGAGGAGAGAAAGAGGGTGTTCCAACATCCGAGGGGGGGAGGGATGGTTACATCACGTGTGCACGGAGGGGCCTCACGGAGATCAAACGAGCCTGGTCGTGAAGGCGTGGATGTGCAGTGAATGTGTATGAGAAAGGGGGGACCATACTAATTAACGTTCTATTAGGTGAAAGACTTTAATCGGCTGTTGCTCGTTAGGGAATGTGTTTTGTAGCAATTCCCATAACGCATCGCTGTTCACGCTCATACAATAATCCTGAGGGGGGTGTAGCGATTAATTTTAAATTGTACATCTAAGCCAATATGTGGTTTGCTACGCTAATTAGCATACGCAGTTCGCCAAGAGGCATTATAACATGTGTGCAGTGTACAGTGTATAGTACACGTATAGTCAGTCATCTGTAGAGCAGACTGGACCACGCATGTGCTGCATTTCATGAACTGTCAAAACTTCAAACGGTTCCTTCTGAGCAGCACTGACCCGGCAGAGGCACTGGATCCCTCTCTTCCCCGGGCTTTTACTACAGGACACAGGAAACAGACCATGGAAGCTAAATCACCGTAATGACAGCTGAACTGCCATCACGCACTGTGGAGAGGGCTGGGAAAGGAGCAGCAGAGTATCATAGCTGAGACAGGGAAAGAGTGTAGTCACGATTCAGAACATTTTAATAAAGAATTTGAATGTACTCAGACCTAAATGAATTTATCTAGAGTTAATTTGAGTGTTTGAGTGTAAGTCACACTATTTGGGGTTTTGTAAGGCTGAATAGAGTACAGTGTTGTGTGACTGCTGAGGACTTTGTTTGACTGACATTCTGCTGAACTTGACTCTGAAAGCATATTTCGCCTGAAGCAAAATATACACTTGAATGAGTACAGAATCAGAGCAGAGAGCAAATCATAAAAGTCGATTTTGTTGTTTTCACTTTGACGTGCAGGCAGATTTGTACATCTTATGATGTTAACAATAGTAGTTGTGACGGTATAGGTGGGCCTTTAGCAAGCAGTGAATAGAATAGCCTAGAAAGGAGCCGCCAGATGTTTCTCATGAATTTTTTAAAATCAATTTTAAACTTCACTTCAGTTCACTTTAGTTCTTTAGGCATTAAAAATTGTTATTTTTGTGCTTCCATTATCAAACAACTTGTGAACCATACCAAAATTCATACAGACCATAAATGTCTGTAGAAAATTTCAGGGCAATACAACCACCTTTAGTGTTTACCAAAGTAGTGTATCGACTGGCCGACTGACTTGCCATCTCCTGAGCCAAGCTGCTAGCATGGCAAATAAAAAAATAAATAAAAAAAGGGAATCTAGGCTATTGTGATCAAAACTTTTTAACATTAGGAACAGGAAGCCTCCACTTTGCAAGCATATGGCACCAATCACAAGTCAGCTACCACTTACTTTTACTTGATCCTTGGTTTGCATGCAAGAAAGCAATGACCTCCTTCTTATGCCAGGTAGTTTCCAGCGGGTTCCTTGGCTCCTGCACAGGTCGGCCTCTGTCACCTCGAAGAAAACATGGAGGGGATGAGCTCTGCGAGGTCTTGATTTGTCAGCACTTGCACTGCCCAGATCTGTCTCCATAGAAGGACACAAAACTAATACTTAGAGTCATAGAGTCATGAAAAGTGGGTGAGAGAAAATATGTATCCAAACCATGGGTGAATTGATAAGATTACAAAAAAGATTCAAAACTGCAAGACAACATTACTGTCTTTGCACCAACACAATAACACCAACACAGAAGCGTGCACATGTCTGCCATGTCCAGTAACGCTCTGTTTTGACATCCACTCTTTCAGGCGAGATGGAAGCGTGTCATCATCTCGTCTTTATCAATGCGATCTCCTCCAGCCATCTGGGTGAGAGTGAAGAGAGAAAAGCCAAAGGTCTTGTGCCAAACACCTGCAGGAATGCAGAGGATGTGCACAAGGGAAGCAGTTTATGACTGGTAGCTATCAGCCATTAACGCCTTCTCAAAGAACGGAGCAATTTATATGTCAAGGAGTTAAGATATTTCAGCGATGTGGTGGTAATGACTCATGGAAGAAAAAGCTCCCGTTCCTCGGGAGTTTTCAAAGCGTGCGAAGTCACGCACATGGAATGAAAATGCAGACCTGAAACTGGAAACAAAAATGTTTGTTTTCTTGTCGTTGTGAAGCTTTCTCACAAAGACTCACATCTGAACCATCTGCTAGCAGATTTTGTACATACAGTGTATGTGAACCTATTATGGCTGTCTTTAAATAGTTCTGATTTCTCTCTTTTAACACCACATCAGTCTTACATACTGTACACTATCACTGACTCTCTCTTGCTTAACATGATGTGCTTTTTCTCCGTCAAGAGAGGTCATTACTGTACAACACAGTGTTTTGACAGCTTTTTGGCAGTTTGTGTCTGCTTCAGTCCTCAGCCTCCTGACATGGGCGGGGGGCTGCAGTGCCTCTGAGCAAAATTCCCTAGGAAACATGGGATCTGATGAAAAAAATGTTCTCTCGCAGAGGATCGCACCTGTGTATTTGCTTAAGAAGCATGTTCCTTTCACAAACAGTGAGAAGCTGGAACCCTCATTCAAACAACTTCCTTAAACCTAATGAGCACAAAATGTTAAAACTAAGGAGAGAGACACGCAGAGGCAAGATCCCTCTCCTGTTTGTCTGCGTTGCTTTATCAGAAGTGCTTTTTTCCTTGTGGTTGAGCATTAAGATTCATTGCTTTTTTGCCACTTTGGACTGAACAAACTGTTCACAGTCAATTTGCTGATAATTATTTCCTCCTTGGTAGCATAGCACAGGCTTGCTAAACTGTGGTTCCTGCAGGACTGGACCACTGGAGCCAATTACGACTGACATCATGACTTTGACCTTTGCATGAAAGTAATTTTAGAGTGCCAATTTCTAGGCTATCACTGACATCTGACTGTGTAAGTATGAATTTTAAGAGCTGCACTCTGAGATCCGGATGGCTCCTTTGTACAGTAGCCAGACCCACTAATTCTACTTGGCAATGAAGGCTGCTGGTAATATAAATCAGTGTACTAGATGTTTACTGTCATTTACAAACTGCGTATTAACATGCAGCATTTCAAATTGAATTTGACTCGCAGGGAATCATTTGGGTTATGAAAAATGTTGTTTGTTAAAAGATTGTCCGATTATCTATACAGTTTAATGCAAAGGTCAGAGTATAGCACTTCATAAACCCATTGTCATGGATATGTATCCTCCCAGATCTTCTTCATCTCAAGGGAGACATCCAATTCAACCATATCTGGTTTCCTCATCACATGTAGACTTTGCAGGCATCCTAGTTCTAGCCCAGTTTCCCCCTCGAGTGGAACTACAGCAGAAATTCTCTCTAGTCTCCTGTACCAGTAAGGGTTATTGCTTCTGCTCTGCAGAGGCAATATCCTGTGCACTTTAGAAAATGGAGATATAGTTTCATTTGCACCACAATTGCACTGAACCTTGAAATATGTTAGTACTTCTTCACTCTTTGTACCATCGTCGTACATTTTCTGAAAAGAACCATCTATAGTTCTGTAATAGTATATATAAATATTCTATCAAACATGTAATGTTTTGTAATAGCATGAAAATTGGGGGGAGCTTTGCAAAACACTCCTTCCATGGCAAAGGTCCCACCCCTTTCACAGTGTCCACAGCAGAGCAGCACAGACGCTCTCGTACACACATCACTGCCTTATATGGATGAGGTGACATCACTCACGAGAGGTCCTGCTCCTGCTCCACTGTATTTATTCACCTTTCATTGTCCTGATAACATTCTTGGAATGTGACGGTGGAGGATCTATAGAAAAGGAGGCTGCTTCTTTAGCATTTCCACTGGATTGCATATGATCCCCAAAGTGTTTATGTGACAAGAGCATCCATAGTTGGTAAGTTTTAAATGGGATTTGTTGTAAAGTTTCTGAAATGTTGTGTGTTCACAGTAGTGAGGCTCTTCCATGTTGTGCTGGTGCCTGTATTCATTTGTTTTTTTTCTTTTTGCATTGCAAAAATGTTCTGGCTGAATATTGGGTGTGTACAAGGAGAAGATGCAACTTTGCATTGAATCTGCTTTGCATGCATTTTGTCCGAGTTGGAGATGAGAATGGGCATGAGCAGCATAGAAAGAAGCTAAGAGAAAAGAGGACCACTTGGTGAGGGGGTGTTGGTTGAACTTTCACTAGCAGTTTGTGTTCTTAGTCTCTATGCCAACAACACAAATGAAAATTGCATAAGTGTTGGGTGTTGTAGTTTAGATTTCTATCCTTTTTACTTGTTCTGCATAGCACAGTTTTACTATGTATGATGTTTTTTTATTTATCTTACACTGTCTAAAGTGATCAAGTGTTCTGTCAACTTCTGTTTTCTCTCAGAGAGAGAGAAATGGTTTCAATTGTTAGACTTCGTAGCCAAAATATAATATTTTGTGTGGTTAAATGGTCAGTTACTGGATTTCTGTGAATGATAGTTGAAAGTGTTTAATGAAAACTTATGTCTTGGGTTTGTATCTTGGGGATTTCTGTTGGAAATGATAATTTCCATAAAGAGAGCTCACTTTTGACACTCAATTCAAGATGTCAGAATAGATTCAGGATTTTCACTCGCTGCCATTGAAACATTAAATGAGATCAAACAGTGCATCCTGGAACTAAAATTATACATTTTTTCATGACATAGTGGCAAACACAGCTACATTGTTACTGACTTTAAAATCAATAAAACACGAAGCTAATCCTTTCCTTTGTTTTTCACTTCACATTGTAGACTGAAGAGGTTGCTTGAGAACGAGAAAGCTTACCAGGTGAGAAAGGAGAAGGAGCACTCTAAACGTTTGGCCAAGGTGCAAGAGGAGCTGGTCAAGTTAAAGTCCTTTGCCTTGATGTTGGTCAGTGAGCGCCAGGAGCACCTAGAGCAAATGGATCAACAGAGCCAGCGGGTCCAGGAACTCAGCCAGCAGCTGAAGCAGCGGGAACAGGCACTGAGTGAAGCCAGGGCGCGTGCTCAGGAGGATGGCCACAGGGTGCTTAGCCTAGAGGCTGAGCTTAAAGAGAAATCTGCCAAGTTCACCCAACAACACGAGGAGATGAGCGCCAAACTGGCAAGTCAGGAGATCAACAACCGTCAACTCAATGCCAAACTTTTAGGGCTTACGCATAAAGTTGAGGAGCTAGAGGAGAGCAATAGGACCTTGAGGAAATCTGAGGAGGAACTGCAGGAGCTGAGGGAGAAGATCGGCAAAGGGGATTGTGGCAACTCAAACTTGATCGCTGAGTTGGAGAACTTGCGTAAACGGGTGCTGGAGATGGAGGGAAAGGATGAGGAGATTACCAAGACTGAAAGTCAGTGTAAGGAGCTAAGAAAGAGGCTGCAAGAGGAGGATACTAAGAGTAAAGACCTCAGGCTGGAAGTTGAGAAGCTCCAGAAAAGAATGATGGAGTTAGAGAAACTTGAGGGTGCCTTCAGCACAAGCAAGGCTGAGTGTGCACAGTTACACACTGCTCTAGAGAAAGAAACAGGCCTGACCAAAGAGCTCTCAGATGAAGTCGTAGTCCTCAGGATCCGAATGAAAGAGCTTGAGTCTTCTGAGCTCAAGTTAGAAAAGTCTGAGCTGAGCCTTAAGGATGACTTGAGCAAGCTGAAGTCACTGACTGTTGCTTTGATGGAAGAACGAAAGACCCTGGTGGAAAGAATGCAGTCAGATGAGAAGAAAAAGGAGGATCTGAGTGAGATTGTCAAAGTTGAGCAGGGTAAAGTTATGGAGGTGACTGAAAAATTGATTGAGGAAAGCAAAAAGCTATTGAAGTTGAAATCAGAGATGGAAACCAAAGTAGAGACTCTAACCCTAGAAAAGGGGGAGCTGAGCACTAAGCTAGCCTATGAAATTGATAAAACTAAGGATCTTACTTCTAAGGTCAGTCAAATGAAAAAGAGGATGGATGGGTTCGAGCAGGCAGAAAAGCTCTCAGTGAAGAATTCAGTAAAATGTGAACTTGGAAGAATGTCCGACCCCATTAAAAGAGAAGATAACAAAGTTAAGGAGCTGACATTTGAAATTGAGCGCCTAAAAAATCGTCTCAAGCAACTTGAAGTAGTCGAGGGAGATTTGATCAAGACAGAAGATCAGTACGGTATGTTGGAGAAAAGGTTCATGACTGAACAAGACAAAGCCAACATTCTTTCCCAACAGGTGGAGGAAATGAGGAGTCAGATAGCACGAAACAAAGCAATTGAGAAAGGAGAGGAGGAAAGCCAAGAAGAAGACCTCCGACAGCAATGCAAGAGAGAGGAGATTAAAACCAGAGAACTGCAGGCTGATGTTGTAGCGCTCAAGGAGAAGATCCATGAACTGATGCACAAGGAAGACCAACTTTCTCAGCTCCAAGTGGATTACTCGATCTTGCAGCAGAGATTCTTGGAGGAGGAGGAGAAGGCCAAGAACATGGGCACTGAAGTTTTCCATCTCACCAAAGAACTGGAGGTAGCAAAGCGTCATAGTCGGGCACTAAGGCCCAGTTTGAATGGGAGGAGAATGGTGGACGTTGCTGTGACGTCCACAGGAGTACAGACAGAGCCATTGTCCACTGGGCCATCAGAGGAGGACACCCCAGCAGTGTTCATTAGGAAGTCCGTTCAAGAGGAGAATCACATCATGAGCAACCTCAGACAGAAGTGCCTGAGGAAGCCAACAGAAAAGAACAGTGCTATTGAGCGTTCACCTTCATCTGGAAGCGACCTTGGCAAGAAATCCTGGATTCCCTGGATGAGGAAAAAGGACAACACCCCTCAAGAGACCAACTTAGAAAAGTCTCTGCATTTTAATGGAAATAACTTGCCTTCTGAACTAACCATGTCCCAAAAGCAAGGGCAGCCTTTACGCATCCGGGTAACACCAGACCACCAAAACAACATGGCCACTCTTGAGATCAGCAGCCCCACTGCTGAAGACTTCTTCTCTAGCTCAGCTCCCCTCAGCCCCAACCCATCTCAACCTAAATCCAGAATCACAATCATTCCCACCTACTCTGCTCCAACCAACAAGAGAAAGTCCACCACTGGACCTCAGGGCCCTGAAAGAGCCAAGTCTCCCGTCACCATCACAACGATATCCAGAGCCAAATCTCCAGAAAGCAGCAGAGTTCCCTCCTCTGCATCAGGAAGGCCCTTGTCCCCTGTCTCTATTATGACAGTGAGCACTGCTAGAGTCCCTGAAGCGTCTGCCTCCCCAGAACCACAAGAGATGACCATGGGCCGAGCTGTGTTTAAGGTTACCCCTGAGAAGCAGATGGTCCCAATGCCTATACGGAAGGGCCCCAACAACAATAGCATCATCACCACTGACGATAACAAGATCCATATTCATTTAGGAAACAGCATCACCCCAAAGATGGTAGTCAGACCAGTGGCTTCTGTGACAGAGAGCAAGGAAATGACCTTGTCAACTGGGACAGTTTTACGCTCCCCACGCCAAATTACTACCACTACTACCAGAAGCACACAGAGCAAAGTGATGAGCAGTATCACAATTTCCCCTGTCACATCCTCCAACTCCAGACCCTCACAAAATATGGTATGTTTCACCAATGGTCGTCTTCATCCAAATTATGAAATTACATGTTTTCTTATTGCTAGCTTAGTTTGTTCATTCTTTGAGTATCATGTCCAGCAGCAATTTACTCTAGATAATCCATAGTTATTTTTGCCAAGAGTTCATAGGAATTACTTGCTGCTAAAGAAATCTGTATTAAGTAGATTTGGTAAAAAGCAGTACCAATGAAAACTCCATTCACCTCCACCCAGGCAGATATCTCAAAAATTGGGCAAATGAAACACAAACTATCTACTTTGTTGAGCAACTTGTGAATGCAAAAAAACTTGTTACCCACAACCTTGAACTATTTATTTGAGACACAAGTTTTTTTTAAATGTCTGGCATCAGTTTTAAAGACTATGTGACACATGCAATGTTTAATAAGGCAGAAATATGTTCACTAACAGCTTCAACTCACACTACCAAGAAAGATGAAGCAACATTGTGCTGGTCTGTCAGTGGACCTTATAATATACTCTTTGTGGATCAAATCGACAGTGTGACAGAAATGGCCCCATTGGCATTTTGCCACTCTGCTACAATCATGCAGTAATTTATAGTTGTTACTGGGTGTTTACATTTACAAACAGCTATGCAGGGCTCATTGCCCTCTGGCTGACACAAAACACTCTTGCACCAGTAACAGCACAATGAAACCTTGCCTGGACAAGCGCCCACCCACTAGGTTCGAAGTGAAAGAAATATTAAATATTTACATTTTCCTTTCACACAGTTCATATAGCACATATGAGCAGTTACGTTGTTTAGAAATTCAGAATTCCTTTTTTTGCCATAATGGGTTTTGCCCCTTTTCCATATTTACTCTTTATGTTCCCCTCAAGTGCTGCCCTGTTTTCATTTTCCTGTTTGAGAAACTGTACTCTTTCTCCCCATTGTCAACAGACTGGGCCAGATGCCCAGACACCTCGCACAGGACTGACCCGCATCCCAATGTCCAAGAGCCTGAAGACAGGGAAGGCTGTGCTGGGATCCCTGGGGATGTCGGGGGGAATGAAGCTTGACTCACGAACTGAGAGCCAGTCTATGAGGATAGAAGTTAAAAAATCCACTGTGAATAGCAATACTTTACAAAATGGAGGAAAAGCTTGAAAGAATAGTACCAACAGAATAACTTTGTTTGTTCATATCTGAATATGATTCTACAGCACTCTGGTGGTGCACAAATACAGCTCAGTTAGACAAAGACAGAGAGGCATTTTTGTGTAATTAAACAAGCCATTCATTTCTCATTTTTGTTAAATGTTTTGTACTTCTCATATCCAACTCTGCCATTTAGATAGGAACATATTTTTACTATATTAATAGTGTGTATTGTGATGGGCATTTGGGTTAAATATTATGTCAAACCGTGCTGCTACTAACTGCTTCTTGCTTTGAGTGGTTGTCTCACACATGAGAGGAGTTTGTTGGGAATATTTTATATGGACACAATATAAGTCAAACTACTTGTTTTATTGTAAATTATGTTTATTTTTTTCTGTAAAGGATTTGTACTGAAAAGTATTTTAAATAAATGTCATGAAAAAGAGTAGTGTGACATGCAAATTTATGTTGGAAAATAAGAAACACAAATATGGAGAGAAGACAGAGAAAATTGTGTTCAACTTTGCAAACAGGCCAGATCTGTTGCATCTGAGTGTGTCATCTATGCACTTGTTGTAAGTCTTGCTTTACAACATTACATAGGCAGTGCTCTTCGAGTCTTCTAGGCCTACTCTCAGATACTATGCTGGGCAACGCAGTCATTGCACAAGTGAGTTTTTTAATGTGAGCACCAGTCTTACTAATTTAGTTATTTAAAATATACTGAAGCAGAAATTCAATGTACAGATCTAAGTTCATGGGCCTTAACAACATTCTACATCATTTGTGAAGTCAAATCAAATGTATTTATATAGCAGATTATAATGCGTATTTACCACAACTGTAATTAAATCATGAATCATCATTAAAGCAAATTGACAACAAAATTTAAACACTTGTATCATTATATTAAGAATTAAGGATACTCAAGTGCAGTTGTATTTTAGTACCAATGAATTTACAAAAAGTAACATATTTCCATTTACGCTTTGAAAAACTGCATTTACATGGACTCCCATCTCTATATTTTCCATAAGTTATTCAACATTATACAACTAGATTTCTTTTTCTGTATTCTTTTTTTTGCATTACATTATATTTTGTGTTTCCAGTCTCTTTATTTACAGTAATAAAATTATATTATAAAGGTCTGATCAGTTCCATTCCGACTTGTCTTAATAAACTACAACTGTTTATATTTTGAATAATGGACGTTTGAATTTTCTGAATGTAATAAGCAAAATAAAAACAAAAAAACTTACCATATTAAATCACATTTTAAACTTGCGTGACTTAAAAAATACTAGCTGGAAATCTCAGAGGAGGAATTAGACTGCTTAAATTAAAAATAGGTAGGCTTTGTGGTTCCAAGTAGCCTACATTTTGAATGTCAGAGGTATTAAAATTTTAATCCATGGGTGATAACATCTCCTAAATCGCTACTTAATTGTTTATATTTCATTTTCTGTAAAATGTTTGCCTCCATGCTTATAATTCAATTGTAAAACTGTAATTAACGTTTAATTTACTATACAAGGCGCATCAGATGTTGTGACAATGTGACAAAGGGGCGTCTTCGTTTTCTGCGATGATGTAACAGCTACGTTGCATCATCCGATTGGCCCAGCAGCTTCCGGCTTCTTCCTCTCAGATGAGATTAACAAGACAGGTAGATCAATACCAGAATGAGAAGATATTTGGACTAGATAGAGGGTGAATGTCACTCTTTCGACAGTTTCACACTTTCCTTTGAGGTTTTACATCTTGCTCGACGTGGGGAATTAACTGTAAACTGTCGGCTGCCAACTATAGTAAGATTATCTTTGCTCGGAGCGGATTGCAGCCATGATGGCGTCAAGCTACAACGCTAAGGAAGAGGACGGACACCACTCGGGCGCCTCGAGTCACGGAGGCGCAGGGGCCGTGAAAAGTAAAAAGCCGGACAACACAGCGTTCAAGCAGCAGAGACTACCGGCCTGGCAGCCCATCCTGACGGCGGGAACCGTGCTGCCCGCTTTCTTCGTCATCGGTCTCATCTTCATCCCCATCGGCATCGGCCTGTTCGTCTCATCGAACAACATTAAAGAGTTCGAGGTACAGTGACAACAACAGTCCGCCTCTCTTGTTAACTTCGCGGCCACCGACGACTAGCTTCGTCTAGGTTTTTCTACACAGTCCCTTTCAGCGACGGTTACTGTGGAGGCCATGTAAATAAACTGTAAGATTGTTGTGTTATAACAACCACGAACACAAACTACAAGTGACAACTAATTAATTCTCTAGACATATTTCTGGGCGCTGTAACGTTAAAGGGTTTGCCATATTGAAATGACAGCTCATTACCTACAGGTAGTTTGCGACTAGCTAGCTAAACTAATGTATGGGTCAATATAAACACAGCAATGAAAGGCTACAATCTTCATGTTTTGTTGAAAGTCTATGTAAAAGGTGTCAAACGAGCTTTATGGTAATTTAAAGGCTGTAGTTTGTGGCCGCTTTTTAAAATGTATTAGTATAATATGAAGTGTTTCCAGTATTTTGTCCAGAAATTGATATACAAATGTTACAAACACCTCTAATATGACACCCAATTTATGAGGATGGAAAAATAAATGTGTTATCAATGCCAGTTGTGCTTTTTCTAAATGTCAGTTCTTCAACTCAAATACTCCAGTTTCACAACACATCCGCCACTGAGGCTACATGAACTACACACGATCAGGAAGTTGATGTGGGTGTCTGCTTCACTATTTTCAGTGACCTGAAACACTGTTGAGAGGCCATAATTCATAAAAAAGAAAGTGAAGGGCCGAAGTGTATATGGATCATGTTCAGTTGTTCAGTTGTTGTTGTTATATTTTATTTTTCAACTAATCAGCTCCTCATTTTCAGATTGATTACACCGGTGTCAGCGAGTCCAGCCCATGTCACAGCTGTGCCAAGAACCTCAGCTGGAACAGCACAACACCATGTCTCTGCTCTGTGGAATTCACATTGAAACAGCCATTTGAGGTGAGCACCTGTTTACAGTATGCTGATCCTATAAATAATTCATGCCTTCAGCTTCAAAATTGATACCGTTCCAAGTGCAATAGAATAAAAAAAAACAAAAAAAACCTGTTCTTCTGGCACTAAATGTCCATTAAGATCTATTTCAAGTCCAAAGACAGGCGCACTCAAGGGCTTGTTTGGAGCCACCATTATCATCGATCATTCTATGCAGCCCAGCAACTTTCCGAAGGCTCTTATTGATTACTTATAAAAAGCTCTCAGCCAGTTGTGCTGCATCAAAACAATGTCTGGATAAGACAAACCAGAGAACATGATGGAACCTACATTTGGAACGTGTGAACTTTTGCTTAAAATTTGCTTAACAAATTCAGTTCTGTGTGTGGCAAACAGAAGTATATCCAAGCCTTTACTGATACACGTTGTCTGAAACACGATCTCCCCTCCCCTGCAGAGCAATGTCTTCATGTACTACGGCTTATCCAACTTCTATCAGAACCACAGACGCTATGTCAAGTCCAGGGATGACAGCCAACTGAATGGCGACCGATCTGCTCTGACGGTATAATCTTGGAAATTGATACACTTTTATAACATAAAGAGATTTCAACAAATGCCTTTTGCATTGGTTAAATGATGGCTGCTTTTTACAGAGCCCCAGCAAGGAATGTGAACCGTACCGTACAAGTGAGGGGCTGCCCATTGCTCCATGTGGGGCCATAGCTAACAGCCTTTTTAATGGTAAGTGAGCCGCGGTGTGCAGCTTTGCATTTTTCTCCACAGCAATCTAAGGATTAGTGTTCCATATTGGCTCAAGTCTCATCTGACCATTAATAAATAAGAAATAAGAAATAAAACTTGTTTGCTGCACATACTTAATGCATCAATATTGAATGTAATGCTTCTTTGTTTTAGACACTCTGGAGCTGTATCACATTGATGTCAATGGCACCATTAATTCAATCCCCCTGGTAAAGAAGGGCATTGCTTGGTGGACAGACAAGCATGTGAAGTTCAGGAATCCTGGTGGAAACAGCAACCTCACTGTAGCTTTCCAAGGTGATTTGAGTGAACAGTGCACAGGATCTTTCAAACTCAAAAACACTTAAATTGCGGTGATAAGCTTAGTTTTGTCTTGTTCATTTTCAGGCACCAATAAGCCGGTGAACTGGAGGAGGCCAGTGTACGAGTTGGACCCATCAGATCCTGACAACAACGGCTTTATCAACGAGGACTTCATAGTGTGGATGCGCACGGCTGCGTTGCCCACCTTTCGCAAGCTCTATCGCATCATCCAGAAGAAACCCAACACGACCCCCACTCTCCCCAGCGGCAACTACGTCTTAAACATAACCTACAGTATCCTTTGAATCAAGCAAGAAACATGACAGCACAGTCAAAAACTAGAGCAAAACTTAGGCTGTAGAGATGGCGCAAACAATTTTTTTCGCTTTCATGAAGCTTACTATCATGTAGTGAACAACAAAACACCTAAACAACATCAAAGTAATGTTTAAACAAATTCAAATGTACTTGTTGTCGGTACAGCATCAAATACTGTTCTATTACAGTTCTGTTCATCCATGCCAGGGGCTTTTTTATTTGTTGTTTCATAGTAAGCTGGAAAACTGCTTGGCACCAAAACCCAAAACACGTCATTTTATATCTGAACATGTTCCATCAGAGGGAGATCTGGGGTTTTATTCAGCAAAGTTATCCAGATATCTCTGAAAATCAGCTTCTTCAAAGTCATGTTCACGTCCTGCAAGCTCCTAAAACCAACAAGGCATCCAATCTGATGCTCTACATAAAAATGAGAGCATGATTGTTAAAACATTTGAGCGTGCCCCTTCTGTATAAACTGTTAAAAGGGTTTAACATTGGCCAGTAATGTCATATTAACCAACTAGTTTTGCCATTTTATCTATAACATTAACCTACAGCTCAGCTCAAACAATTGGCTAAATGTGTCCACTTGTCTAATGTAACGTTAGCTAAATAGCGCTAACATTTCAACACATCAACAATGACCATACCGCTTAAGTTTATCACCAAAGGCAAGCAGCCAAGTGTGTGTTTGTAGTGGTTTCAGTTAATTCACCCATCAGTTCGTGAAACACTGTGCTCCAGATGCTCTGCTGCTATATTTGGTATATTCAAATAGTGCCCTGAGTTCAAGAATAGTCAACCTTTTTGCCAGAGTAACCATTTATGAATGTACCCAATGTTGTACTAAGATAGTGACAGTTAGTCATGTGACATTTTGGCTGTAAAAAACCCCGAAAAAATAACCAAAACACCCTTGTGCTAAACAATGACTGGGCAATAACTGAATTAATCACTCACTGACTTTTAATGAATTAAGACTTGATACTTCTCTCTATACTTTTCATCTTCTCAGTGCAGTTCAGGGTATGTTTGGAGTAGATGTATAAAACAATTGATCCATTCATGTTTCTTTAACCATGTGTAATCAGATTACCCTGTGCTCAGCTTTGATGGTCGCAAGCGGATGATCCTGAGCACCATCTCCTGGATGGGAGGGAAGAACCCCTTCCTCGGCATTGCCTACATCACTGTGGGCTCCATCTGCTTCTTCCTGGGAGTGGTCCTGCTCATCATCCATCACAAATATGACACTCGCAACAACAGTGCAGATATTCCAAACTAAACATTTCCTGTATCGTGTTTTCCTGCCTCTGCATGCATGGGTGACCCTAAAGGGTCCGTTCTGGACTGCTTGTCGATTTTAGCCTGATTACACTGGTCTCCTTGTCTGTTGTTGTTTGTCTGAAGCGTATCATCAAAAGCTGTATTTATGTGTAGGCAAAAGACGGATGCTAGGGTCTGTGTCTCTGTGCATATAGCTTCGAGTCAGCTGCTGAGAATGTCATTTCCTGTCCTCAAGAGAAAGTTTTTATCTTCTATTTATCTATACATTATCAAAGTATCTGTGTTTTTATTTTAGCGATGCTTTGCGAATGGCTTAACTATTGAAGGAAGTATGTATGTTTAATGCAAGTTTTTGTCCAAAGTATGTACTGTAATATGTCCTGCTGATGAATGTACCATTATAGTTAATTGACATACCTCTGGTTTTTGCGATAACCTTGACTATAGGATGGGATAATCATTGCTCCTTTGTCGATTATTATGGTAAGCATTGATGTTTAACACGAGGTATTTTGGGAGAGTCGTCGAAAAAACTCCCGACAAGTAATACCGACAATGTGGTTATCTATCCTCCACTGTGACTGGTTGTATAAAGTGACCAGTCACAAGGCATCCTTTTAAAGTAATACTATATGCTTATAATGATGGAAAAATTATCCTACACCACTATATCCAGTGTTGTTAATTCAAAGGCTGATTAGAGCACAACAATTCTGTTACAGTTTGGCCTGTTAAGTTATCTTGTGTTCTTCAATGTTAACCAAATGATATGCACTTTAAAAGTGTCACATTTGTTATGTTGGTTTCCCCCCCTTTGTTTCACTTCATCTTCTGTTCTGAAATTGTTGATTTATTATGTGTTTTAAATTTTAAATCGTTTGAATTGGAAGTTTTTATAAGGTTTGTAGGGTCCAATTAAACAACTTGGTAAAATGCACTGGTGTCATATCGTTGTATGAAGTAACGTACTAATAATAACAATCCCACGCGACCGGATGTGACAAACGCACGAGGGGATTGTGGGAAGTCAGGCTGTCAGTGTCCGTCCTTGTGCCGTGCCTTTACCTCTTAGCTAAACAGAACACAGAAGTTTGCCAAAATGTACAGACAGCTTATGGTAAGAAATCTTTTAATATATTGTATTTTACCGTGAAACCTTCTAGTTTTGGCAGAAAAATATCAGAATTATGTTAATACTTAGTTTGGTTAGATAATTGTTATTAAGAGTAGCGGTACCGAGCTAAACTTTTCAAACTTCGCTTATGTTACCCAACTGGTTTAGCAGATAAGGGTAATGCGAAGTTACTTAATTTAATAAATACACATATTAATATCGTCATAAGATATTGTTTTTGCGTGTTTATAACTTCTAAAAAGTTATCCAGTTTGACAGGACGCCAGGCACCTGATATGTTCAGCATTAAGTCGAGCATTAAAGTAGGTTAAGTCATGTTGAAGTTAACACTTATGAGGAAAAGGCGTCCATCTTTAAAAACAATGTTGACTTGCTTCAGCTCAACATAAGATGACGTGACCGCTACTAAGAAGACATCGTTTTGTCACATAACGCCACGTATCAGGGACTTGTTTGTCAGGCTCTCCGTGAAGTCATGTATGTGAGGAGAGGACAGAGCCAGATGCCAAATTTTGTGAGAAAAGTTAAGGTAAAGTTGGAGGTTTGAGGTAAGGTCAGGTCTGAATACATTTATAGGACTGAACACTGAGGTGTGCAAAGTGACCAGCAATCGTCACTTTGAGATTGCCACCCATTTACTTTTTTTTTTTTTTTTTGCCAAAGCAGGCATATTAAAATCCATCGCCAAATCACCCAACAGTTTTGAACATGTATGCACAGATTGAGTATGTAGTGTGACCTTTATTGAACCAAGTAATCACAGATGACAGCTGTGTCTTTGACCTCTCTTAACTTCTGTTTTGCATTTCATCAAAGTGCAATACAACGGTTTGGCCAACAGATGTCAGAATTTTTCTACCACTATTTAATGGTTTTAAAGAAAAAAATATTTATAGCACACGAGCTTCAAAGTTGTTCGATGCTACAGAAGTTATTATTTCCCTCATCACTAGTTTAAGTCAGCTTGCTGAACTGACTTTACTATCTTTGTAAGCTAATGAAACTTGGTATAGTATGCATCATTTCACTTTCTCATGCCAGTTTAGTGTTAATTAGATGATTGTATGGTATTGTTGTCCAGAGTTTGTCACGCTCAAATTTTAACAGTGTAAACTCTGTTTCGAATCTTCAATAAAGTTTTTTTTTTTTAACCTCCAGGGACTCCGACAGCTTTCCAGGCGGACCATTACGAGCAGTGCCCGCAGACAGCTTGATAACACTGTGAAGGATAAACAAAAACTGTTTCAGGTAGGGTTAAACTGTTTTAGGGCAAGGATGACATCTGTAAGTGCACAATCCCGTCATTATCCCATCTTGCATCTATAAGAATGGTGTAATTTTATGTAGAACAGTCTTTTTGACACAAAGTAATTATCTCAGCAAATGTATGTCACAGGTGTGAAATTGAACTTGTGTCTTCACTCAAAATCTGTAAACAGCTGATTTGTGAAGCATTGTTGAGATCACAATTGTTATGTAACTTTGGCACCTTTTGTTATACCCATAAAAGTTATTATGTGCCCATTTGACTTGTAATTTTAAGACTGACTGTTTTCCCTTGTCTGTGTTTAAATTTGAGACAAAGGCCGCGACAATGATATTGATAATGATAATGTTAAAGGCTCTACTTTATTCCCAGGTTCTGGAGAGAGAATCTAATTTTATCCTCTTTGTAGCCTGACAGATAAGTATCAGTGGATTTTTCCCCTACATGGTTTAAATGACCTTCGACTGTAGCTGGGGCTGGAGTTACACTAATTATGCTTGCAAGCTGCTAATTAAAAAAAAACATTGCAAAATCAACGTTCCTATGTGGCAGGCTTTGCTGATCCTTGCATAGCGTTAGAAATTACTATAGCCATAACTGACAAATGACCTTCCCTCGCTCCTAAATCTCAGAGCAAGCACTGCTTTATTGCATATCATACTGTACACCACCACTTTATTGCTACGGTTAACCAGAGATGAGCTCTATGAAAATATGAATACCATGGAAACAGAAGCACATTATGATAATAGTCCTTCACATACCTTTAAAGGGACAGTTCACCCCATAATCAAAATACATATTTTTCCTCTTACCTGTAGTGCTATTAAACCATCTAGATGGTTTTGGTGTCAGCTGCAGAGTTTTAGAGATAACAGCTGTCGAGATGTCTGCCCTCTCTTGCTTATAATGGAACTTGATGACACTGCTTGTGCTGCTCAAAGCACCAAAAACATACATCTGAAAAACTTGACAGAAATGTCTCTTGCCTCTGTAGAAACCATGACCTGGTTAGTTAAGATAATCCACAGACATTGTTTGAGCAGTTTTATGTGGAAACTATTTTCTCTGTGCCTGCCAACCATATCATCACACAGAAGGAAACTTACATCTATTTGTGGACAAGAGGCTCTTACTTGTGACAGCATGGTATGTGAACATTAGTGGCCCTGCTCCTCGGTTGAGCTTTAACCTTAGCTAACTTAGTTAGTTTGGCACTTGTCCGTGAGTGGATGCATGCTTCTTTCTGTGTGGTGACGTAGTTGGTGGGTGCAGTTTGGTCGTAAGAAAATAGTTGGGCAAAAACAAGGTCTGTGGATTATCTTGAGTAACAAACTCAGTTAGAGATCTGGAAAGAAACACTGATGTTGAGTTTATCAGTTGTGTTTTTCACCACTTTGTTGTGGGCCATCAGGTTTCATCGTACTGGGGAGAAGACAGACATCTTTATGGCCAATAACTCAAAAACTCACACCACAACAATCTAGATGCATAAATAGCACTATAGGTAAAATAGCTGTTTTGAACAGTCGCTTTAAAGTAGGAATGTCTTTTTGAAAATTACTGTATGCCTTCATTCTTTGCTCTTTGAACAGGAGGACAACGGTATGCCTATCCATCTGAAGGGCGGTTCAAAGGACGCTCTGCTGTACAGAGCCACAATGACTCTCACTGTGTTTGGTATGTCAGCAATTGTATGAGATTTGATGATTCAGGGTCACGCCAGATGTCTCAGTCTGTCTTCTCGATAAAAGCATCTCATACCTGCGGCTCGCCCCCATTGTTATTACTGTAAATTACTTTGAAAGTAAAATGACTGCAATTTGACGATGCATCATCATGGATTGTTTTGAAGTCTAGATAATTAGCTTGTGTTGTATCGCCAACAACATCTGTAATTCTTGTCTTTTCTCTTCACAGGGAGTGGGTATGTTGTGTATGTGCTGTTTACTGCTGCTATGCCCAAGAAGCCACAGTGAAATGGGATTGGCCGACTGGGCTTTACCATCTGATGAAACAATCATGGACGTGTTTTGTGTAAATCATCAACTCTTTTGTGCAGATTATTAAACTGGGAAATTATTTGTCCTATCAATAATATCAGTATTTTTAATGTTTGAAATAAATATTTATTGATTGTACAAATCACGAGCTGAAAATAATAAAGATTTATCTATCTCATGGAATTGTGTCGGTTTTTGAAACAAGATTCTCTCTTGTTAATTTTGTTTCTTCATATTAAGCTGTTATGTTTTAGGAAACAAATCAAGACCGTCGTATTATATTTCATTAAGAGTTTGAGTGGAGCAGGAGACTGCAGTCCGTTTATAACCGGTGTATATTAAGAAGCAGATCGACTTGGATCTGTCGGAACTAGGATCCTGTGTAGATGTCTGGTTTGACCACTAGAGGGCCTCAAAAACCAACAAGACAGGCGCTCCCACTGAGAGGCAGAGAACTGTGTCTGGAATACTTTTCCCCTCAACGCAAGTTGGTTTTTCATTTATTCCCACTTTATAAATACCCGTTTGAAAAGACAACACTTTACTTGTATGTGTTTCTCTAAACATCTAGAATGCATTGTGAGAAATAACCCCGTCATGATACCAAGAGTCGAGAGGTTTTTTGTTTAAGTTAAACATCTATTTTGTTTCATATCTGAGTAAAGAAGTTGCGTATATAATCCACTTCTCCTCTGTGTTGTCTGGGCAAGTGTGACCCTGCTGTGCCGTCAACACTGTCACTGGAAACTCATTAAATCATCAGACCTAAGGAATGCAGGGGGAAAAAAAAAAATGTAATTTCCAAACAGTGATTCGCTCTTAGCGGGGGACATGAATCAACTGACAGGCAGGGCTTTCGTAAGAAGCCCATATGATGGTAAACTGAGAGTTTGGGAACTGCCCCCCTATTAAGTAGCCGATGGTGGAAAGATTCTTCCCACTTGGAAAGAGGCTTTTCCTTCTTGGACATCTGCTGGCGGAGCTTCCAGTAGCCAGAGAGAGGAGAGAGGAGTCCAGGCGCAGCTCCTGAAATCTTTCTCTTACTTTCCAGAGGGGGAGGCTTCACGCAGGCTGCTCGCACATTTGGTCGCCGAATTTTTTCATTAGGGGTCGAATAGGTGAGTAGGAAGACTTTTTTTTTTTTTTTTCATTGTGAAAGAGTCATTGCAGCCTTTTTATTATAGTTAATAGTAATAACTTATTTATATTTTACAAATTTGAGAGAGTCTTTGTCGCAGTTTTGTAGTGTTTTACAGTGATTTATCCATCTTAAAGTAGATCATTTCCTTTTTTTTTCTTAATTGAACGCTATTGACAATTTACTTTAACAAATTGAAAAGAATAAAAAAACGAAATTAAGATGCTCAACCACATTTTTGGAATGAACTGAATGAATGTGAAAAGACAGGTCACTGGTTTGAAATCTGAAAATAAAGCGTAGTCATTATAAGATTTAAGTGTTTCAGCACATATATTGCGCCTTATGCGTAATTCCCCAGTTGTGTACTGTAAATCAGTTATTTCGGCCCCTGCAGCTGCAGTGCTCGGGCTTATGCACCAGGCGGGGCGCACAGCCTGTGGTAAACGTTTACAGAAGCTGACTTCAGACTATTACTGTGTGGATGTGGTCCACTTATGCTTCAGAACAAAGGTGAACACACTGCATGAGATTATTTTAGTTTAGATAAACTAATGGTTGCATTATAATAATCTAGTTGAATCCTGTTGTTTTATGAGTTGAGTCCGTTTAAATAAGTTGATTTCTGCTACTGAATCAAAAAAAAAAGATCTACTCAAAATAGAGAAGAAGGGGTGGAGAGATAATCTTAAGATTTGAGATGCAAAAATATGTGATTTTTATTTTTATTTTTAAAAAAAAGGGGTAGTTAAGATCATCCATAATAGTTTATACATTGAAATGTATGAAAATACCATGTATCAAAAGTAATAATAATAATAAAAAAAACTTAATTTAACTGAGTTTTTTGGGACCTTACATGGTCACTCGGACCCCATCCCAGGGCTACAGTCAGAACCACAGGTAAGACTGTACTGCATGTAGTGAGCTGCATAGCGAGCCACCAGAATGATCAACATTGCTCGAGGGCTCTGTATTTCCAGGCAGTGCTTATGAAGATCAAACAGATGAGCGCGTGGTAAAATGTTTTTTTTTTCTCAATCCCTCATTACTGAATACCAACTGAGTGCTAAGCACACACCTCAGGGTGAGGGCGTCAGCGGGAGGCAGCAAGGTGTGGCACTTGTTATGTAAGAGAGTCCAGATGGATCTTGCAGTTTTTGTCATAATGGAAAGCGATGATTACATAATAAGTCATCAATGTTAATTCCATATTTAAAAGGAGTGCATTAGGATCCTCTGAGCGTTTTGGATATTATGTGCTTTTAGTTAAAGGCAAAACCTTTAATCCTTCAGTCTAAAACAGATAGTCTTGTTGCAGTAGTAAATTAAGAAAATACATTCAGTCACGCCACACTGATGAAGTGAGATCTGTATGATAGATCTGCAGCTTCAACACATTTTCTGTCTTTGTCCTCAGATTGGTTGATGTGCTGCTGACCCTTAAGGGCCAAACATGAAGATAGGGCTGTCTCTAGCAGCGGCTGCCTTTTTCGCAGCCCTGCTGTCCTGCATAGATGCTCAAGGTAAATGAAACCACCTGGCCTCATTCCACGTACATACTCTATCCCACTCTGCCTCTTTATCTCCTGTTTCTCTTCTTCCACTTATTCATCTCCACTGGTTATTTATGTTACACGATGTAATCTATTACATTAATGTCTACTTTAGTGAGACTCATCACATAGACGATGAACTCTTTGTATTGATTAACCGAATAAAGTTATTCTTTTTCATGTGTATGCTATTTGACGATATCACTTTTGGACTACTGACTGATTCCTTGATGATCCTAATGCTTTCAGCCCTCGTTTGTAGCGTATTTTTCAGATTTATCTGTCAGCACCCACTACAAGCTTTGATGTAAAGTCAAAATTCAGATCCCATTTACTTGCATTTAGGCTGTAATTAACATGGTGTAAACCAATACTTCAGGAGCGATTTTCTCATTTGGGTTTGGCAAATACAAGAAACAAAGCACAGTAAAGTTTATTTCATTTCCAATTTCTAATTTAATGCATTAAAGAGCAGGGCACTAAGTAGAACAAAAGTCACTTCATGGCTAAATGCTCCCCCCCATAAATGTTTAAGCAGGGCTGTTGCTGTTTCAATTTTATGGCACTCTGCACTTAAAATTGCACTTTTTCCAAAGCAAAATTTGGAAGATTGCCAACTCCTTGATAATTAGGCATTGAAATGAAAGATCACATATATTTTAGTTGTTATGATCATGCCAAGGTTGTAGTAGGATCTTGTAAACCTGTGTAAACCTCTCTGAAATAGTTTTTAAGAGTGTCTGCAGCAGCAAGTGAGTCATTAAATTTCTTGTAAACAACGTAATTGCACAATAGTGGAAGTTGAGTAAAATTAAAATGCAGCAAAAGTTTAAACTGCATTCATCTTGGGGAAATGTGTAAAAAGTAATGTAATGGATTGACTGTACGTGAAAAAAGTGAATTTAATTGTTCAGAATAATTGCTTTTTTTCACAGTGTTGCATTTTAGAAGCAGCGTTGTCATTTTGTTGGTAGAAAGCTGCATAAGTGGAAATAAGAAGGAAAATGGAAGTGCTCAAAAACCACTTTAAGTTACTGAAGCTATTTAAATAACTTCCCAACTTTGATTTTGTGCATTTATATTACTGTTTTAGTAGCTGTTAAATACTTTTTCGCTGTACATTTCATATGCATCGTTTCAGTCCAATTGAATGGCAAATATGGAAATATGGTATGGAAACATTCTGATTTTTTTCCCTTCGAAAGCTCTCTGGCGGGGGGAGAGGAGTCCAACGTCTACCCTCACATATCTCCACCAACGGAATGGAAAGATGAAATACGAGAATAGCAAATTAATCCTCAGACAGCTCAAAGACAAAGAGCCTTTCTCGGGCTTCTTTGCGGGCATTCGCAAAAACGCTGAGTTGCAATACATATGGAAAGTTAATATGCAGTAATGTTTAATGTCAGCACATGTTGTGGAATTGCTTTGGCATCTGTCCTGCCTCTTTGGGAGAGTCGGTGTTCTTTCCTCCTCTTCTTGGTCTCTCCTCTTGGCAGTAGCTCAGGCCAGGATAGCTGGCTGGCTGGAGGCTGAGGTTACTAACAGAACAGTAGCCAGACTTTACCCCTGGGAGCCAGAGGTGTCCTTTATTAGGACCTGATGGGAGAGACATCCATATAACAAGAACAACCACAAGGTCCAAATAACATACCAGAGATTGTTATTTGGACAAAACCACATTTGTTCCTCAAGTATATTTTAAAACCAGGAGGACATATGGTTAAAGAAATAGGAACACATTGTAATGACATGTGGTCAAAGAAATAGGAACACATTGTAATGACATGTGGTCAAAGAAATAGGAACACATTGTAATGACATGCTCATAGTAAGGGAAGGAGAAAAAAAACAATTATTAGATCAATTGCAATCTTAAAGGATTAGTTCTAGATGAAGAAAAAAGTAAATAATAGGAAATTTAACACCCAGTTCTCGATGATGTGATTACCTGTAACAATCTTCTAAGTCTGGGCTGTATGTTTCGTTTCGCTGAACCAGCTGGTTGGGGAAATGTAACAAATGTAAAAAGATATAAAAAATGACAAAAATGACAGATGTAAAAAATGTGCATCACATTTAGGCCATTTTGTTAGCCTTGGCACGAGCCTTAAAAAGTTTCTTAAAAAGTCAGTACCATCAAACAAGGTGTGTCCAGTCTGATGATCACATACACAGGTTTGCACCACTTATATTACATGCATGATATTCTTTATTTTCGACCCTGGCAATATTAAATCCACACATAAGTTTATTTACTTATAGATCATCACAAATACCATCTTCAACAAACGTTGGCGTCGCAGCTGTGTTGCTCATGCAAGTGAAGACTCGCCTAAAACTTTTTTTATCTGAATTTTCCGATCAACCACCTACGCTTTGCTACTCGCTATCCAACCTGTACACACCCACACACACACTCTCACACACACACACACACACACACACACACACACCCACACACTTTTTCATACCCCTTACCATTTGATGTTGGAGATGAGTACTCGCGGAGAAATCAGGGGGAGTGCGGTCCATCAGGCTCCTTGAGTTGATATGCCAGGTTGGTGATCCTCCAATCCCAGTTTTTAACTATTTGGTGGGCTCCTGTTTGTCATCTGCCTGTGCATTCAGTTTGTCCCGAGCTATGGCTTCCTCCTCGAAGTGTATTTTACAATGATATTCTTGCCTCTCATGGCACTCTCATTCTTACTCAGCAGCTAGCATGCACCCACATGGCAATGCCCTTTGCAGATGCCTTACTGTCTGATGCATGCTAATTTATCTTTCACCATCCCCATCATGGTATGCATGGTACCACTGTGGATAGTTTGGGCCTGCAACTACAAGTCAGTGCAAAGTACATCATGCTAACCGCATTAACATCACACATTTCCTCACAAAATATATTTCAGTCATCCTGTGTTCTCTTCCATCTTACAGTTGTTAATTGTGTTTTTCTCATCGATCACTCATTTGCTATATAGCAACATAACCTTTTGAGCCAAGTCGCATGAAACATAACAATAATTTAGTTTAGTCAATTACAGCATTTAGTGGATGAAGAAATAATGACACAAATATAAAACTAACTGTAGGGCACTAAACTGTATGACACTTATCAAAAAGAAATTGGTCACCTGGTTGCCAAAATGGGAGTTTGACACAACTCTTCAACTACTTCGTTAGAGCTTTAATTGCATGTAAATGACACTGAATGTTAACATACTCCTGATTGATTGATTAACACTTTTCCGTGACTGATAGCATAGACGATGGTAAGAAAGAATATCATTTTAAAATATGTTTGTCATCTCTGTCTGTGTGGTCCCAACTGTACATGGAAATTACCGTCCAGTCGATCAAAGTTGTTGAAACAAACAACTTTCTCATGTACATGATGCATGACACTGTGATCAAGTCAAGTCTAAAGGCGCGTGGTCTTGTCACACTGTATATGTTTTTCCTGTATTTATTTTTTAATGTACACTTTCTCTATAACAGCACACCTGAGGTCTACACTGATTCAGTTCTCTCATGCCTTCTCATGCATTATGCTGCCACTGAAAAAGTACACAAGGGTCTCCTGCGACAAATTGTGTATTCTTTTTAAAAGGTTTGCAATGGATGTGTGCCACTCACTTGTGTTAAGAGTTTTAACCAAATAAACAACAGACTACTTTTCGTCTTTGGAATATGTTTATATACAATGTATATATAACATATGGTGTTCAATTTTGTCAAGTGTTACTTCAACAACTTCATGGCAACCTTGATTCCATTGTATAATCGGTACCTTGTGAATGAAGTCACTGTTGTATTTTTGTCATGCTGAGATCAACTCCATCATAAAAGCAGTTTAGTATGTGGTCGGGGCATGCGTTGTAATGACTGCACTCAGCATGTATTGGATGGTTCACTCAATGTTTGCACTTTGGTAGAGTCATGTCGTGCACATTGTGTTTTTGTGTATGCCAGTGCTTGAGTTGCCGGCCATCTTGGTCGAGCAACTCAAACAAACGCCATTTTACTCCAAAATGGCTTCTCACACTTTTTCAATGTTGTCACGTGTCACCCTCACAAATGGACATCAGTGTTATGTGTCTGTCCCCAACAACGAACGAGTCCACTTCAGTCATGAAGTGTTTGTTGTTGGGATCAATGTGAATGCTTGATTGAAAATGCGATACTTTGATTTGATCATAAATACAACCATATTCATACAAGTGCTTTATATTTGTTGACATTTAACAGCGTTTCACCTCTTATTTGCAGTGGAATCCCCCTCAGACTTGAAATTTAAAATTCTAAATGAAAACACAGTGGAAATGTCATGGGCAAGACCCTCGTCAAGGATAGAGGGCTTCAGAATACAAGTTACATCAGATGCAGGTCAGTATGAAGTCAATACTTTCATTGTCTTAGTGATTAAACCTGCCATTGTATACACACGCACAGTTTATATCCACATTACACCACAACAGCTGATTTACTGTTAAATTCCCTCTCCTAGATGAACCGACCAGAGACTTTACCCTTGATGCATATGCCACTACAACCTCGATCACTGACCTGACCCCTGACTTGGACTATTCAGTGTCCATAAACTCCTTTGATGGGTCAGAGGAGAGCATTCCCATCTTTGGACAACTGACCAGTAAGTACTTAATTCACAGAGAGTCAATTTAGATTGTTTAGAAAAAGTTAAGCCTTAAAATTTCCACAGTTTCTGGACTGGACTTCCAGACCCTCTCCTCCTATAACATCATTATAATATTCCACTGGTAGTAATATGCTAGAGAAAGTCCTATTCGCCCTGAATAGGAGAATAACTTATTCCATGTAGCATTTTCATGACATAGGAAAGTCAGGAGGAATCACATCTGTTTACCCACTCTTGAATAGTTCACTGTTAATAGCTAACGCAGCATAAAGATATGTGTTTGTGTGCATGCAGTTTCCGATCCTGTCAACCAGCTTTTATGATGTGTTGAATTTTCTTGCCTTTTTTCCACTGTGAAAAAGCCCACAGTGAGACGGGGGTGCTAATGTGTTGTGCTAGCTCACCGAGTGTTTCCTGTGTTTCAGTCCAGTCCAGCAACAGCAGTGGACGAGTCAGGAGGCCGCCGACAGATGCACTCAGTGAGTCAACCATAATCTGAGCAGAGCCTTTTTTTTTTACACATAGCTTTCTGTTTGAATTTTGTTTTTTCCCTTTATGAATGTCATCGTAATATTTTTTTCCCATGGAATAATTTGGTCAGGCGTACATTTGACCTCCTGTTGGGGTTGTCAGCTGGTGAGCAGACAGCGTTCCGACAGTGATTTGGAGGGCACACATTGGTTACTTTAATTGAAAACAGTTGGCACATCAAGAAAAAAGGAAAGGAAGGCTTGGAGCTAGGAGACATTGGTTTTGTTATGCGTCATGGTGTGGAGGGGAGCAGGGTGGGGACAGTCACTAGGAAGCAAGCAGTTAAATTGTTAAAAGGTCTAGTTAGGATTGCAGTTCCTAATCTGCTGTCATGTCTTCTGTTCATGTCGTGAGACCAATCTGTGTGGATTTTTTCTTGAGGACATGCTCAGTTTTTCCCCAACCCATTGACTCTTCTGGAAACTATACCCACACTGCCAGATTCTTCAAAACCTTAAACCTTATTTATGGTTAAGCACTCAATTTATTTCACAGCCACCAAAATTGTTCGACTAAACCCCAACTCTGATGCCATCAGTTTTAACATTAGGTAAGGGAATTTTGAGTAAAAAATATGTCCTTCAAAGAATGAGGCTTAGGAGATGTGAGGAGCTGAATTTAGAGTCAATGAGACCCAGGGGGAATCAAGATTAAAGTCCGTCCACATAAGCCCTGCCAATTACTTCAATAGAGCCATCTTAGATGTTCCAGAGAATTTCATCAGTGATTTAAAGCCCTGTAGGATTTGGAAAGTATAAAAATGAACGTTGCTGGTGGAACTTCTGCTAAATGTTTAGTCTATAAAGCCACATTTTTTTTTGCCTCCGTCTGCTGGAATGACTATACCAGCCCTCTGTTTGGCTCCGACTGATATATCCTTTGATGTCAGAATGCATATCTCCGAGCTATCCAACTAAGTGTCAAGGGTTTGATTTTATTTAGACAGACAAGGGAAGAAATGGGCCAGTGTAGAAAAAAAATGTCCAATACCAAGCTGTTGCAGTCATACCTTTAGAGGCACACTTCTGGCTTAAGAATTGTTTTAATTTGAGGCATAAAGGATGTGCTTTTCTGGATTTTATGTTTTTATACAAATCATTAACCGGTAGTAAAACTTCAAATTTTCCTAATCTGCATCAATCAAAACATGCTAATTTTTGTCTTAACTGACAGACCCTTATTTCTCCACTGTCTTTGCCCAGAGTGCTCGGTCAGTGCTATAGCAGATTTGGTCTTCCTGGTGGATGGCTCATGGAGTGTGGGCAGAGAAAACTTTAAGCACATTCGCAGTTTCATCGGCTCACTGGCGGGGGCCTTCGACATTGGCGAGGACAAGACTCGTGTGGCCGTGGTTCAGTACAGTACAGACACCCGCACAGAATTCCCCCTCACCCAGTACACCAGAAGAGGTGACCTGCTCCAAGCCATCAGCTCCCTGCCATACAAAGGAGGGAATACTATGACAGGTAAGGTGGTTATCACAAAAGAAGTGACAAAGATGGAAAAGTGTCTTAGGTAAATAAATTAGAATGTGAAAAGAACTGAAAATCTGAGTATGACTTTACAGTTTTTTTAATGGGATGATATAAAAATGTGAATAAAATAATATAGAAAATATTTTTTAAATAATGTATGCACATTTCTGTCTTAAGGTGATGCCATAGAGCACCTCCTTCAAAACATCTTTACGGAGGCGGCTGGATCCAGGAAAGCTTTTCCAAAGGTAGCCATGATCATCACTGATGGAAAATCCCAGGACCCAGTGGAGGAGCATGCTAAAAGGCTTAGGAACATTGGAGTGGAAATATTTGTTCTAGGTATGGTTTATTATTCAGCGTTTTGTTGAATAGTACTCTCCCATGTGAAAGTCTGCCTGTCCTTGGAAACCGTTGGATTTTCCACTGATTGCAGTGTCCATATTTGACTTCGTAAAAGTCAAGCACCGTTGTGTTCTCTAACACACGCAATCCTTTAAAACCGTCAACAGCCTACCACATCTGTAACGCAGCCACTGGCCAAAGAACATGCGAGTTAATGTTGTTGCTCTTCACATTTTCCCACTCAGGTATCAAAGGAGCAGATGAGGATGAGCTCAGGGAAATGGCCTCCACGCCTCACAGCAAACATGTGTACAATGTTCCCAACTTTGACATGATCCAAGACGTACAGAAAAAGATCATCACAGAGGTGTGCTCTGGTGTTGATGAGCAGCTCAGCTCTCTGGTCAGCGGGGAAGAGTGTAAGTCAGAGGATCTCAATCAAATGTCTTACATAAAATTAGGTTCTAGGGTTTGGACACCTAATGGCCCAGCAAATATTTTCATGGTGAATGCATCTTGAAATCCCTTTTAATAATACATTTCTTGCATTTTTTCCCCAGTGGTGGAGCCAGCCTCTAACCTGCAGGTCACAGAAATCGCATCTAAGTCAATGAGAGTGACATGGGATTCCTCCCTTGGTGATATCACCGGCTACAAGCTCACCCTCATCCCCATGTTAGCTGGAATGAAACGCCAAGAGCTGTACATTGGGGCCACCCAGACATCCATTAATGTCCGTGACCTTTCTCCTGAGACTGAGTATGAGATCACCCTGTATGCCCTCAAAGGTCTGACTCCCAGTGAACCCATCATGGCAATGGAGAAGACCCAGCCTGTCAAGGTGTCAACAGGTGAGATGATTTACTGAGCATCTTTCCATAGATATCTAAAGTCTCTCACTTGTTTCAACATCACCACACATGCCCTGTAACTAACCCATTATGACTTGTCTTTTTCAAGAATGCTCTCTGGGAGTGGATGTGCAGGCTGATGTGGTGCTACTGGTTGACGGCTCGTACAGTATTGGATTACAAAACTTTGCCAAAGTCCGTGCGTTCTTGGAGATCCTGGTCAATTCCTTCGACATTGGACCCGGCAAGGTCCAGATTAGCTTGGTCCAGTACAGTCGCGACCCACACACTGAGTTTGCCCTCAACACCCACCATGATATTAGTGCTGTTGTCAAAGCTGTGCGCACCTTCCCCTACCGTGGAGGCTCCACTAACACTGGCAGGGCCATGAGCTATGTCAGGGAGAAGATCTTTATCGGTGCCCGTGGAGCGAGACAAAATGTTCCCCGCGTCATGGTCCTGATCACAGACGGAAAATCATCAGACTCATTCAAGGATGCGGCAACCAACCTGAGGAATATCGATGTGGAGATCTTTGCCGTTGGTGTGAAGGATGCAGTGAGGTCGGAGCTGGAGGCCATTGCTAATCCCCCGGCCGACAATCACGTCTTTGAGGTGGAGGACTTTGATGCCTTCCAAAGGATCTCCAAGGAGCTGACTCAGTCCATCTGTCTGAGGATTGAACAAGAGCTGCTCAACATCAAAAAGAGGAGTGAGTAAAAGGATAGAATATCTAAACCTAATAGCTATGTCCTGTAGAGCAGCGACATAATATGGACGTCATTTCTTGGCATCAGTTTTGGATGACTGCCATTTGCTAAGTATGTTAGTACCTTCATGTTGTTTCATGCTGTCTTTATCAGACAGTCTACCATCTGATTGTCAATTGGCAAGTACAGATAATGGCAGAATGCCAATGTAGTTTAGAAAAAACCTAATTAAGCGGCTGCAACACTGCTGTGAGGCAGGGCGTGTTCAAAATTGAATCAACTCATGCGACCATAGGCTGCCAGAAAACATACCACAAAACCACATACGTGCTTCTTGAATGAGCTTTATCATACCATTTGTGAACACTTTGTGTGTTACTCTGACATGACCATAATTCTGACTCAAAAGGCCACCCCAGCTCTGAGCTATGGCTGTTCCACCCAGTAGTGACATGACACAACACAACATGCTTGTTGATACTGAAGCCTGTAGTCCCAAAACACATACCACTTAGTGAGTGTAGCTTTCCATGCTTGGCAACTTAACTTTTTTAACCTTGTTGGCTTAACAAGGTTACAAAAACGTTTTGCTGCCTGTAATTGAAGGGGGTAATTATGGCTGGGGCGAAGGACCGAGAGGAGAAAGTAATAAAATATAGTTACTGTAGCCCCATAAATCTCACAGTTTTACAGTATAAAATGATTGTGGTAGTACTAATTTTTAACCTCTACATGATCTGGGCTGTGCTGCCTTTTAATAACAAGTCATTTTATATTTTCAGGTCTGCTTCCACCCACAAACCTGGTATTCTCTGAGATTACCTCTAGAAGCTTCCGTACCACCTGGGAAGCTCCTACTGCCAATGTCATGTCGTACCTGGTGCGTTTTCGCAAGGCTGAAGACATCACTGGAGACTACATTTCCTTGGCAGTGCCTGGTGATACTACCACAGCTGTTCTGCCCCACCTATCCCCTCTCACTGCTTACGAGGTTAACGTGTTTGCTCAGTATTCAAAAGGAGATAGTTTTCCTTTGACTGGTGAAGAGACAACTCTGGAAGGTAAGAGAGGCTTCTTGGTGGTGACCCGATGCTGTAACAGTCATCAAAATGAAAACATTTAGGATCTAAAATATTCATTCCTTTTCAGAGCAAGGGACCGTACGAAATCTACGAGTTTCAGAGGAGACAACGAACAGTTTCAGGGTGTCATGGCAACCTGCTCCAGGTCCGGTGATCAGGTATCGCCTGTCCTATCTCCCACTGAGTGGTGTTGGGGAAATACTGGAGGCCCAAACCCTTGGACCAGAGACGACTATAGTTCTCCAGGAGCTCTTCCCCATTACAACCTATCGTGTGTCTGTGTCTGCTGAGTATTCTACAGGCGTAGGGGACCAGATGCAAGTAGATGGCACCACCAAGGAAGGTGAGAAATAAATTGATAACTATGTGCATTTAGGAAGTCAGATTTTTCAACGTCAAGCAGTGGATATGAATCAGTGTCTGATTAATTTGCACTTGCTTTCAGTCCGTGGCTCCCCTCGTGACCTTCGCGTCTTTAATGAAACTATATCTACGATGAAACTGGCATGGAGGGCTGCTCCAGGAAATGTCCTTCAGTACCGGATTGCCTTCAAACCTGCCGACGGCGGTGAGCGGAAGGAGATATCTGTCAAGGGAGATACTACCCAGGCTTTGCTGAAGAACCTGCAACCGGCCACTGAATATGAGCTGTTTGTTAGTGCTCGCTACTCCTCTGGTCTGGGTGATCCTCTTCTGGGCACAGGAACCACCTTGGAAGGTAAGGGAGAGTGTCACAGTCCTGATGCCTAATTTGAAATCTGTGAAGCATGGGAGGATTATCTCTGTAGCCAGTGTGTGACAGAAATGTGAAGCATGCTTTGTGACAGTGCACTCACCGAGTGGGTACTGCCGAATGGACAAACGACTTCCAAATGACTTGGAATTATTATGTTCAGCATCTTTTTGAAGATATTTTATTTCATTGAGTTTATGAGACCTTGCATGATATAAAACGGAAATTAGGTTAGGGTTAGGGTTGTCTCCCTTCAAGTCCCTTCAAGAACGTAGCATCTGGTATTTCTCACAGGCGGCTACATCAGAGTGAAGGAAGTTAAGGTTTTTACTTTGCGAGGTTGGTTGAGTATACGGGCTGTGGTTAGGGGAGAAAAGACAGGAATGTGGCACTTGATGTAATTATGTAATTTTTCTGGCACAGAGTGTAGGTTAGGGTGGCTTTGCCGCCCATGAAGGCTGCGAGATGGAAATGGGTGGGGGATGCTCGTAAACCTGGAGAACATATGAAATGACTTGGAACAGACTTTGACAGCCATATGCCTGCTTGGTAATACCTTTACATCAGCAGATCATTTATTGTTTCACAGTTGTTTGTAAGACATGTGTGGGATATCTGATCATTAATGTGTGATGTTATTCTGTTTTTTAATGTGGAATCAGTGGCTATCTCAAGCTCAGTTCATGTGACATCTCATTTTACCTGTCTTTTAACTGCAGGCAATGATACAAATCTGTGCCTGAGAATCTTTTTCCTGTCTGTTAATGACAGCATAGAAGACACAACAGGGGGCAGGGGTCTTCTGTTGATGTCACACAGAGTGGGAAGAGGGATTGTTGTTGTGTCACACCACAGGAAAGGAAGTTAAAGAGATCTGTTTTGAGAGGTAGCGGGGGAGGTCCGAGCTGTGGGGGGGCAAGACAACAATCATTGTGCTGTATCCCACAGAGGAGAATATCTCTGGTCATCCGTCAGTTCCACTTGTGGCTGTAAAACCACCAAACTATGTATGAAATAAAAAAGAGCTTACCTGGCTGGGCTTTTTATTACATTGAGGAGTAGTAGCAAAACAGTGTACTTTATTGACTGTCACCAGAAGCGTGCACACAGGGAAGATGGTTTTCAGAGATGATTGCTTTTTAATGTTGTTTTGGCAAATCAGCTTTGTTTTAGTCAACATTTTATGTGCCAAGATGAAAACAGAGCAGTGGCTGTCTTTAATCGTGCCCATGCTTAGCTCAGTTCAGCCGGCTCCTTTCTGAAAGCAGTTTAAGCCCACGGACAAATCAAAGCGACGCTATTCATCGTAACAGCAAGAGTGCAGTTCTTGTTCCTTAACGTTGCTTCTTCAGACCCCTGGCAGCAGTGAGGTCATCACTGCCCGACACGTCCCCTATTCAACAAATTTCCTGCAGAACGCATGGACCTGTGCACTAGGCTGAATAAGAGGACTTTGGCTAATACGATATCCTACAGAAATGAACGAAATTTGAATTCACAACTGGAATAATGCAATGTTTGTTTACACAGTGCTCTGTTTTTCTTTCTTTCCTCTGTTCCCGCATTGACCGAAGGGCTTGCCTGTGATTATAGAGTTTAGAGTTTCCATCGCTCAAATCTGTGCTGTCATCAACGCCCCACCCCCGCAGGAAAAAGCTCCATGACAAAGCACTTTGTTTGGCCGGCTCTATTAAACTGTCATGACGTCAGCATGCCTCAACACTGATGTCCTTGTTTTGAGTGCCACTCAGTTTGAGTGACCCTCTCTGTGAAGTCCAAGTGGGCGAGAACTGGAAGAGAGTGGCTTCCACAAAGCCCTCCCTTGTGGCTAACAGTGGATGGTTGCCAATCCAGAAGCCTTGAGCAGGATGGAATTATAACATCCTGAAGAAAGACAGACAAGGTGTCAGAGTGAATGCTTAGATGACCATCCCAAATGTGGATATTATACACAAACATGGCAAAATTATTTACTTAAGAAGAGGGAGGTTTAGCCAACATGTGGAAGACGTTACCTAAGAGGACCTTGAAAGCTGTGTGAGCTGTCTGTCTGGTCACAGGGAGTACTGTCTGTTCGTCTCGCTCAAGGGTGGGGCGAAGGACAGGCAGAGGCAGAAAGAGAGACGGGGAGGATGAGTAGAGAAAAGGTTTCTTCAAAACTGTAAACCAGAATGCCTCAGGGTGGCCCGGTGGATTAAAAGCTCAGCCCATTACTGAGAGGTCATATGTTCAACCCCTGAGATAATCTTTCAAATAATTAACTACTTGCATGACACAGCAAATGTGTTCACATGTGCCAGAGGGATTCTTTTTTACTATCTCTCATGTGGAGAGCAGCACAGCGCTGGGGGAAATCGTAGCATCTTGGTTTGATTTCCTCTTAAACTAATGCCTTTAAGGCAGTGCCAGGCTCTTGCCAGACTGTTTTTCCCCTCACCGCTCTAAAGGTCCTTTGAGGTAAAAGGCCACAGACAGGCATCCTTGGCACATACACACTGAAGGCTTCATCTTTGTGGCTCAGATGTATGCCTCCATGAACCAAGAGCAATAAAGTAAGGGAAGTCTGAGGTAAGGTGCCAGTGCTGAGATGGCACTTTGACGGAACGATGTATTTCCTGCAGTGATTTTGGACGAGTTTACAGAGAGGGCTAGACTAACACAGTGTCTGTTAACTTTATTCATACTGAGAAACAAATAACTGCTATCCAATACCAATGTTGTGAGTCAAGACATCTAGAGGTTATTATGGTGTGAGAGATCCAAGAGCTATATAAAAATAAGAGGAAAATCCTCAGAGCTGGTATTTTTTCTCTGTGAATTTTTTCAGACACCCTTGACTGCAGATGTGAAGGGTTATGTCAGCACATGCCCTACAGGAAATCTCTTAGATGATCTTCAGTTGTGTCATATGTGGTCTAGAGCATTGGGTGAGGCTTTCATGTGAATTAACGATCTGGTTTTGTCCATGGTCTTAATTTGAGGGTAACCTTCTCCTTGAAGGGTGTGATGCAGTTTGGGGGTTTGAAACAGAAACTAAGATAGGGAGACCCAAAGTACTCATGTTAGCTTGCATACACATCTTTATTTAAACAGTATATATAGAAGCCACTGTAATTTTAAATGCATATGTAACATACAAGCCAAAGCTTTTGCTCGGTCTGTTGACCATGTGTTTCATGTATGTGTGCTTTCTATCTTGGAGTGCCCCCCCTTCTCTTTAGCTTGTCTGCAAGTGCTGATGAAAAGTCAGCCACCGCCTGCAGAAGTCATTATCTTATGATCCTTTCGCCCTTGGTTCACACACAGCCGGAAAAGTCAGTCAAGTTCATCCTTTTCTGCTGCTGGCAAAGATATCCCCTTTTTGATGGAATGATCCGGGTCTTTATAAGTGGCCCACACTGTTTTCATGGCCTGTGAAAATCTGGAACTCTTCATTAGACTGTGGTCGTGGCCATTACTCTTCGTATCTGGCCTCTGCTCTCAAGGTGCAGATCACTCTGCTTGGCAGGCACGGCTGCTGCTGTTATTTCTGCTCAGATCAGTTTCCAATTCCGCTTTAATAGATGGATGCTAAGGATTCATAGGGTGGCAGATAGACACAGTGGTTGCCTTTTCTGCTGCGATGCTCGCTTAACATTTCCAAAGCTATCATGCATTGAACTTGTGGTAAATTTGTGATGCGTCTCATCTTTTGCAATTTGCTTCATTTGGTGAGGTTTGATGAATGAGGTTTGAGCGAGACCACCCAGATTCAATGCTCTGCCTCTGATTATATCATCATTAGGTGCTGGCATGTAGGGGCTTAGGGGTTTGATTCAGGATCGGGTTCCCAAAGGTTGTGTGGGAGGTTGTCCTCCTGCGTTAGATGCAGATCCTTTATACGGCAGCCAGACAGGAGTTTTTAGAGTCCATCTCAACATGGGCATCCTCAACTCGAAACACCACCACAAGTTCCCTCCTCTCTGTTTCTGTGTACCTCACGATGGTCTCTCAGGAAAAAAGCGAATGAAGGAGAGAAAGGGAGAGCGCAACATCTGCGATTGTAGCAAAGGCACATTCGTGGCTCGGGTTTCCTCTGTTTCGATGGAAAATTAAAGTGCTGTCAGGAGAGGCGCTGGGAATATGTGATTTGTGATTAGTTTCACAGAGATTTTTCCAGCACACTCTGATGATGAAGGGAGAAAATCAGGTTGTTCAAACAGATCCTGAGGGGTTAAAGCAGAGACAGATGAGTGATTGTTGGTGATTTATTGTTTCAGGGTTCTTTGTTTTGTCCATTTTGTGTCTCGCTCACTTCCTCAGACCTCCATATATCTGCTTTAGAAATCAACACCACCTGGACAAAGCCATCACTGAGCTGGAGCTCCCTTAAACACTAACACTTCCATCTTAGTCCAATTATTATGCCTCAGAGCAAATCAAAACAAAGTAAAAGCCAAAAAAAAAATTCTTTAGGTAAACAGAAGTAAATCTGAAGTGCTACTTATTTTCTGTTTCCATTCCCATTACGCACAGACTGATGGAATACTTCCACCTCTGTTCCTAATGCTATTTCTATTATTTCTCCACAGAGCTTGGCTCACCCAGAGACCTGCAGACCAGAGACGTCACTGACACCAGTTTTCTTGTGTCTTGGGTCGCGGCACCGGGTAATGTCCGTCAGTACCGGATCAGGTGGAAGTCTCTGTACACCGAAGAGGAGGGGGAAAAGACAATACCAGGAGGCACCACAGACACAGTTCTGGAGGGTCTCACCCCGGAGACACGTTATCAGGTCTCTGTGTTCGCTGGCTATGGCCACGGCGAGGGCCAGCCATTGGTTGGAGAGGAAACCACAGATAGTAAGTCACGTTAATTCCCTAAATCCTTCACTTCTTTCCCTTCTTCACTTTCCTCCTCTCTTTTCTTTTATGAATATCTGGTCTAACGTTTACCTAGAAAGTGTGAAGCTTAGGTAAGTGTGATATACCTCTGTGACCATAAAAGTCATAAAAGCTCTATGACCAGAAAGAGAACGCAGCACTTTTTTCTTTTTTTTAAATCTTCATGTGTAGCTGTTAAGATCATTTCATTTTATAGCCAAGAGTGCAAGTCTAGACCTTCTTGTCATGAACACGTCTCTAGCCTTAAAGTTCCTTTGCCTCTTAAGTTAGAGTCATAGCAGATCATCACTGAAAAATCTGGGGCAGTGACGCAGGTTTAGAAATGATCCAGGAAACACGGTTAAACTGTAGGCAGGTGTTATGTAGAAATGGAGATCTGTTAGCGACACTTTCTGTTCTGTTCCCTCTGTTAAGCTAAGAGATAACGTCATCGCTGTTGGCATCAGCCTCAGCCATCCAGATTATAGAGCCTTTGCGTGCATGCGTGTTATATGCATGTAAAGAGGTGACGTAATTTCCAGCACACCTGCACTGGGCTTTCATGGGAGATACAGGAAAGATAGACACTGGCCTCTCCCTTGTTAGACTTCACTCCTGCTCGGATGAGAAAAGCACATTGAGCGGAAACTCGCACCAGTTGGGAGGGAATTTGTCCACCAGTTAGTGAAATGGAATGTGCTAAAGGAAAAATATTTCCAACCATCATTAATGTTTATTGTTTCTGGCAAGCCAAATAGGTGGCATACATGCACACCAAACACAACCATGAGGCAGCTTCATATAGACTTAAATCCTCACCTTGCTCAATCCTTCCCTCACTTTTCTCCCACTATCTGTTGCTCTCTTCGCATGTGCTCTACACAAATCACAGGTCTCTTTGGGCCGAGCGTTACACAGCAAACTTGGATGGGCTGCTTTTTTTCCGTTAATAAAAGTCCTCCCTCTGAAGTAGAGCGTTCTGAATATTTCCCTCAGCTCGTTTCGAGGCCTCTGACAATTCGCACTTGCCCTTCGTGCTCTGAAAATAAGAACTATGGCTTTGCTGAAATTCACAAGACATCCAAGTCTGGCTTCCAAACCCACCAACTAAACATGATCAATCATGTAAATTAGGGCCTGTTTAATGTATACTCCTGAAAATCTAAAGTATTCCACATTTCACATGCATGTGGAAACTGAGCAGATATCCAGATGAAAGACTGTGAGGTAACCAAGCGTGTTACTGTTTAGTTTACTTACCAGCAGGAAGGCCATACTGCTTATATTTCCAAGGGTATACTGGAAACATAGGCATTTAAGCACACATTCAGCACACATTCCCATCTCAACAAGAATCAAAATCTAAATGTTCCCTCAAACCATCCATTCATCATTTCTCGTCTTTAAACCACTGTTCCTATTTTCCTTTTTTCTCACAGTATCTGCCGCTGGCAGAGTGATTGCTGTCTCTGAGGAGACGGAGAAGAGCATGAAGGTGGCGTGGCAACCGGCACCTGGAAATGTACTCAACTACCGCGTTACCTACAAGCCCAAGGCAGGAGGGCGCCAGCTGGCTGCCAAGGTGCCTGGTGCCAACACCTCCACTGTGCTGAGACGTCTCACTCCCCTCACCACCTACGACATCATTGTTCTGCCAGTCTACCGTTCAGGAGAAGGCAAAGCAAGGCAAGGAGAAGGAACAACACGTACGTTGGTCATCATTCACCACACAGCAAATGTTGCTCTTTCTGTTACCAAGCTCAGGAAATGTTTGATTATCCTTTACAAACTACTACATCCTCATCACAATAGCAATCACGTCATACTGAATGACAAAAGCAGTGTTCCAGCAAATGTCTCCATTATGTAGTATTTAAAACATTTTGTTTTGAATCAGTCAGTTGTGTGTATTCAGTCAATCTACAAACTTCTCTTCTCTCCCTAGTGTCACCTTACAAGGGTCCCAGAAACCTCCAGACTTCAGAGCCTTCAAAGACCAGTTTCCGTGTAACCTGGGACCACGCTCCTGGTGATGTTAGGGGCTACAAAGTCACTTTCCATCCAGTTGGAGATGACATTGACCTGGGAGAACTTAGGGTTGGTCCTTATGACAACACTGTGGTGCTGGAGGAACTGAGGTGTGTCAGGCAGATTTCAGTTTAATTGTTATTATCATATCAACTTGCAGTAAATGTCATGTAAAAAAAAAAAAAAAAAGAAAGAAATCTGAAATT
>CAEMYA010000506.1:8323333-8358901 GCA_903131615.1 Diplodus sargus | reverse complement strand
GAAATCTGAAATTCATTTTTTTTTTTTTTTATCTACAGAGCTGGTACCAAATACTCAGTCAGTGTGTTTGGCATGTTTGATGGAGGAGAGAGTATGCCATTGGCTGGAGAGGAGAAGACCACTCTTGTGGCTGATGAACCTGATCCTTTTCCTTATCCGCCATCAGGTAAAGTAGTCTAATAACAGCTGACTACATCATCAAAGGAATAACAGAGAAAACATGTTGTACACTAAAACTAACAAAGGATGTGAACATCTTAAATGCTTTTAGTCAATCTGTTCTATGCCTGTCATCACTATCGAAGCAGCGTCTCCAGTGTGTTATGTCTCTGGGCAGCAACAGTCAAACATTGGAGACTGTATCACATAGTAAATTTTTGCTTAGGAAAATATACTCTAAACCCATGGCCCATAAAAGCCCAAGAGTTTCTCTAAATTCCTCTGCTCCAAGCTAATTGTCTCACGAAATAACAGATGTAATGGCTATTCCATCTGTCTGCCCTTTTCGTTGCTTTCTTCATGGTGTCACTTTCGGCTTCCACTTTTTATTTCCAGTCCAAGTCCAGCCAGTGTAGATTCAAACCATAATCTGTTTGCAGTTATAAAATGTTATTAACTACTTTGTGAGTCAGAGCGCGGCAGGCAGTAAGTGTGAGAGGAGGGAAAAATGTTGTGTTTGCTGGAAGCAGCTGTAAAGGTCAGCTTGACCACTCGGCTGCAGGCCCACGTCCTAACACGAAGGGAGATTTCATTGAAAGCTCCCACCTCCAATAGATGAAATAGCACCCAGTACCATTAGCTGGCTACAGGGCAAAGAAAGTGGTGTGTGGGGTACAGCATTCCCAACTTTTGCATTTTAGTAGTCATCGACCAATCCCAAAAAGTAGTAGATATAGTGGATTAATCACAGGAGATGTATCGTATTTCTTTCACCCAATTTGGTGTCTGAATGATTCTTTTTTCTCAATTCTTTGTGTAAAAGGTCTCAAATACAAGCAGTAAAGGGTTAACTTATGTAGGTAGGGCCAGAGGTGCAGTGATAGGATGTAAATGAATATAATTACTTAAGTAGTGACTTAAAAAAGTTCCTTGTCCTAATTTACTAAGAACACTTTTTGCCCCTTTTGCATTGTCCTACTAACCAGCAGATAGTCAGTGGTAGTTATTAAGTCTCAGATATTATTCTTTCTTTTTTCATGGATATACCTCTAACATACCTTTCTCTCTATTCTCTCCCTTGCCATCTGTAAAAGCTTGACAGCTTGTTGTCTGTCATGCGGGTTAGCTTTATGTTTTCTGTGTGAGCAAACCAATCTGTAAATCAAGTATGTGACCTGTTTTCAGCTTGCAGACAGTGGCAGTTAGTGCAACATCTGCCTTTTTCCAACGCACATCTGCAGCCCTCTTTCAGGTGCCGCGGATCGGAGGCCTTCCCTGTCATCACACAGGTGTTTGGAAAGCAGGATCTGAATATAACCGTGCTGATCTCGAGGGCACAGTAATCTCTCCAGTGGAGGCCTTTCATATGTCACAGGCCATTAAGGGCGTACTCTCCTGAGTTGCCCCCAGGGACTAACTTGTGGATCCAAATGGAACAAATGAAAGAAATACTGCCTCGACATGCAACAAGACAAGAAGATTATCATTGAAACACCTGGAAAATCAAAGAAAAAAAATCCTCATGTAGGAAGGAAAAATGTAATGTCTTACTACTTATGTGTGATTATGTGCTTGTTCAGCACCCTTTGGGAAGATTTTTATGTAACTGAGTTTGGTTCAATGCCCAAAAGGAAATTTTATGTCATAAAACTCTTCTCTCCTTCTTTCCTTTACCTATCTCACCTCTTATACGTCTCACATCATTACTATCACCACACACACTGTTTTGTGTAGTTGACAGCTGAACATGGACAATCTCATTGGAAGCCCTCAACTTTGACAAATTAAGACACTGACATTTTGCCCTCTCAGATGTGACATGTAGGACCACCGCACAAGCTGACATTGTGCTTCTGGTGGACGGCTCATGGAGCATCGGACGTCTCAACTTCAAGACCATTCGTGCCTTCATCGCACGTATGGTGGGAGTCTTTGACATTAGCCCTGAAAGGGTTCAAATTGGTGGGTCTACTAAACTTATTTTTACAAATTAAACCAAAGGAGGTATCTCTGCCTTGATATAACAAATGTTTTATTGGTATCTTCAGGTCTTGCCCAGTACAGTGGAGACCCAAAGACTGAGTGGCACTTGGATGCTCATCGCACTCGGGACTCTCTCCTGGAAGCTGTGGCTAACCTGCCCTACAAAGGAGGAAACACCTTGACTGGTACTTGAATCTATTTATTTAATCTAGTGGGATCAGACCCACTTCTACCCGTGTGGTCACAGTACTAAATATTATATTGTGTGTCTACCATGTCTTCATTACAGGTCTGGCTTTGAACTACCTCCTCCAGAACAATTTCAAGGAGAATGTTGGGATGCGACCTAACTCAAGAAAGATCGGTGTCCTGATCACTGATGGCAAATCCCAGGACGACGTCATTGTCAACTCGCAGAACTTGCGTGATCAGGGCATTGAGCTCTATGCCATCGGTAGGTGAAGATCAGTTCAGTTTGCTTGCACAAACACAACGTATGAAGACAAATTCTCAGATGTATCAAAGTGCTAATGCCTGTTGTCTTCGTTATTGCTCTATAGGTGTGAAGAACGCTGATGAGAATGAGTTGAGGTCCATTGCCACCGATCCGGATAGCATTCACATGTACAACGTGGCTGACTTCTCCTTCCTGTTGGACATCGTTGACAACCTCACTGAGAACCTCTGTAACAGTGTCAAGGGACCAGGTGTGTATGGGTTTAAATCAAAGTATGCACACAGCTCACTGGTTAAAGTAAAGGAAAAGTACACATGATCGCAAGGACAGAAGCCTTTTACTTCCCAGACACCTGATATTCTGTATAAACAAAGCATCCAACAGACAGTTACACATCTGGCCCACCATGGAAAGCAAAGAAACAGCCAAGCTCTTGGAAAATTATTGCAGATCTTGAATCTTGAATCTATTATCTTGGAAGAGGAAATTGTATGTACGTTATTCAAATTAGAAAGATGCTTTTGGATACAGTAGGGGAACTCTCTGTAGAGGATGTGGCTCATTAAGTACCGGGATGTGTATAAGGTTCTGTTCCGGCTTGTTACCAAATGATTTAAACTTTTTGCCATACCTGTTTTTTCCTTGTGTATATAACTCTGTGAATAACAAATAACCATGAAACCATGTTACTTTCTCATGATAATGTATAGCGTTCTCTGTGACGGCCCGTATTTGCAGCTTCTGTCTTTTTATGCCTTCACCTGAACAGGAGGTGCACCCGATGCTCCCACTAACCTGTTAACATCAGAGGTGACCCACCGGTCCTTCCGAGCCACCTGGACCGCCCCTGACGGCCCGGTGGAGAAGTACCGTGTAGAGTACATGACTCTGTCTGGACGCCCACAACAGGTATACCTGCCATATATGAGAATGAACTACTGCTGCTAATTGAATCATACAAAAAATTGTTGTAAGTGCCGCTGGTCTTCTGGTGAGGGTGTTGAGGGGATGTTGGCTTCAGTCTGTCTTGATCTCTCTCTGAGACTAATGGGAAATCCAGCCTCCTGTTTGTGTTGGCCTCACGTTGTTTGGGTGTCTAATTACATTACGATCTGACACAGGGCAAAGAAACAAAAACACACAGCTCACAGTTTAAAGTATTAGAAAGCAAATATTGGCTTCATGAGTGAGAGCTCTATTGGCCAGCAGGGCCCTGGCTCCACAATGTGTGGAAAAGATGCATTTTTGGTGTCTGAATCTAATTACCCGTCGGAGGATGTTTGTTTTTGTCCAGCTCCCATGGTTTTGTTTAATAGTGAACATAGTGGATGAGGTTTTATTATTGTTTATGGATCTGGAATTGGAGCATATGCTGACTTTTAGTCCAGTATAAATTTGTCAGAGGAATTTCTGGTTTGAAATGGAAAGCTTTACAAAGTGGTTATGCTGAGCCAAGATAGAGCTGGTGATTGTTATGCTTCGGGATTGTTAATCAACCTTCTACATTTACTTCATCTTTCCTCACACTTACCACTGCACCATATGAGACAGTAGAATATAATATTCAGACATATATACATAAAGTAATGATCCATACTATTGTCAGAAATTATCTACTCTCATCCAGTATAAGCAAAGAAATTCAAAACTTTGACAGATTCCTCCTTATGCAGCAATCTTCTAATTATCCCCTCTGCATTAGGTGTTTGTGGATGGCACCGAGACCACAACAGTTCTCCAGGGCCTCAACCCCCTGACTGAGTACATGGTCAGCGTCTACTCAGTGGTGGGAGAGGAGAGCAGCGAGCCCCTCGAAGGATCCGAGACCACGCGTATGTTTTCCTTCTCTGGCCTTTTGGCTCACATTTAGTCTTGTATCATTTGATTTAAAGGGGATGCTCTTATAAAAACCCATTTATGGTTTAAGTTGTCAGTGGAAATGTAAACGACTTAAACTGACTTCGGGTCTTTGATCATTGGTCATAGAAGTGAAGATATTATGTTGAACTTGCTTAAAGAAGCAAGCCCTTAATCAGAGACACTTTTCCAATTTGGGAAACCCAAATAAATGGAGTGTTCAAAGAATAACAGTTTAAATTTCAGCCCCTCGCAAAACACCAGACTTCCCTTTGAGTCGGCCTCCATCACCGAAGCGCTCTGGCTAAGTTGCTAAACACAAATGTAATGCACTTAATGACTGTGATTCCTGCATGGTCTCCGTTAATCAAACGTTCAAAGGTAATCTATATATCTTAGCCTTTGGTTATAAAACCATATGTGGCAGCAAAAAGAAAGCAATAGTAAATCCTAATTACACGCAAATTCAAAGGGAAATTTTCATGATTACGCTTGGGTTCAAGCGCAATATTGACTTCTTTCTTTGTTTCTTTTAAGATGTTGTTAATTGCAGTTTTATTGGTGCTCTCTGGAGAAGCATAGATTTTATAGTGCTTTATAGTATCTATAAAAGCACATATAAAGCTGCGCTGATTGTTGAGTTTGAAAAGTGTCAACGGCATATGAAAAGGCCTGAGAAATCTGCAGATGCACTGACCCTTTTTTTCACTTCCAATTGGATTTTGATATATAAATATGTATATTTATATAAATAGTTTTTTCTTCAGTATTATCATTTAATATTATTATAGTAATTAATTGTTGTTGCTGTTGCTGGCATTATGGGTAAGATTACATGATGTTGTTGTTGTTAAACCACACCGCACATCTTATTAACATTAGCAAAAAACACATACGAAATACATTCCATTTCCATGTATTTCTAAGCAATTTATTTTGAAAGCGTGGGTTAAGTAGGCGTCACATACAAATAGGTGTAGTAAAACAATTTGCTATTGCAAATCCTTAAATGTTTTGAAAACTTGAACTTGAAAAGTGAACACGCGTTATCAGCCATGCCTATGAGGTAGATTTTTATACATGAGTTCAAATGTAATAAGAACAATTCAGAGACTGCAATGGAAAACTGACAATTGCTTGGTGAATCGAGTCTTTATCGGCTCCTGATTGTGATATTGGACCTGATTGAATCGCACCCAATTCTATATGTTGCTCAGTTTCACTGTGCGAATACATTTCACCTTCAACTTCATTTCCTGTTGATATCCAGTCCCCCTGAGCGCCGTGAGAAGAATGGACATTTATGATGAGCAAATAACCACCATGCGTGTGAGGTGGGAGGAGGCGGAGGGTGCCACTGGCTACATGCTGCTCTACAGCGCCATCAATGCCACTCAGCCCACCCTTGAGCAGGAGGTAAGAGACATTCTCGGAAAATATTGAGAAAACACAGTGTTATTGAGCAAACAGGCACACAGCCAATCAGCTGTGGATATGACCGATCTGGACTAGGAGAAAATGAACACATGCACAGGTGTTTATGGGTGGACACGATCGCACATTTTCACATGCATTCGTATACACATTGCTAAACACAAGAAGTAACCAAATGCTTCAACGCACTGTCAGCGGTTCTTTACATAATATAGATGTCACACACTAAAACGGGATTTCACAAAGCCACCAGTGTTTGCCTCATCATTCAGCAGGCAAGGCCGAAGGGAACATACAGAGGAACATTGTTAGTCACAAAGGGGTGGGTGAACCATGAGCTCACTCTGCCAAGGGATCATCATCATTTGTTCATGAGGTGTCAAACCCAGTGGGTCAAAACCGGAATCGGCAGATGTGCCGCAACCAGAATATTTCTCCCATTGTTTTTATCCAAACATGTCAATCGATGTCACTGAGGAGCCTTCTGTCATCCACTTCCTCTCTGACCTTCTGTTGTTTCTTTGGTCTGGGCCCCTTGCAGATCAGAGTGGGAGGGGAAACAACTGATGTCCAGCTGGTGAAGTTACTCCCCAACACAGCCTACACACTCTCCCTGTTCGCCCTGCATGGAGAGTCAGCGAGTGAACCACTGACCAAGCAGGGAGTCACCCGTATGTAGTCAATTAATCACCAGTTGGTTTCCTGAAGCCAGTGTAGTTTATTGATATCTGGAGGTAGCTCTATGCCCTTGAAGCTAACTCTAACCTTCTGCCCCTTACTCAGAGCCCATGCCACCTGCCGGCGAACTGAGGGTTCGTGACGTCACCCACAGCACCATGAGACTTATCTGGGACGCTGCTCCTGGTCTTGTTCGCAAGTACATCATCACCTACAAGCCTGAGGAGGGAGAAGCTAAAGAAGTGAGTTTGATTCCAACTCTTCTTTCCCATTACTGATATACTGTACATGCAGTGCATGTTAGCTGCCTTTGTTTTTACCATTTCTGCACTCCCACGTTTTTCTTCCAAACTTTCATTGCCTGTTGTCTGTTTGAGCCATTAGGTTTGATGGTGATGAATTTATATAGATATTTTTGACTGATCCCTCAATATATTGGCCAGGACAACATGATGGAGAGTGCAGCTGGTTGGGTGGACATTGGGGAATGTTTTGGAGTCCAAAGAAAAGATTATGAACCTATCAGAACATGGTTTTGCGGGGGTTAAAGGGTGGTTCTAGGGCTGGGGATTGGAAGGATACTTTATAGTCGCATTTCCCCTTTTGGGAGTTCTTGGGCTAGAACACAGAACTCTGTGGTCTGCCTTTTGCTACTTCCTTGGCTATAAATCAGGTGGAGGTGATCTTCAAAGCTCAGCTAATGGAAACACACATGGGAAAGTGAATGTCGTGCATGGGGAGGAAGAACTTCCTGCCCAGAAAGTAGCAGAATGTCATGTTTGACCTTATAGATTATGTGATAGAACTCAGTAAGTGTCAGCCTGTCACTCACAACGCAGACATGAAGCCTTTTGTGTGATTACATGGTCCAGAGAGACAAAAAAAGTCTTTAGACTTTTAAATCAAATTTGAATACAAAAGATCAGACAAACATCTAGCAGCTGTTCAGTCTAATTAGATCCAAATTAATCCCTAAAGTTCAATTTCTTGAGATTGAGCTAATAAAACTTAATGGAATCAAGAGCAGTTAAACCAGTGTGGTGTTTCTTGTGAGTATTCCAGGTGGTCAAATTAAGTTGCTTTTGTTGTTTGTTGTGCATTTTGTTTGTTCCCATTTTCCCCTGGAAACAAGCACTGTTTTTGTACCCTCAAGTCAAGTTTCCTACTGGTCTTAGGTGTGCATTCCTCCTGTCGCCAGTGTTCCTGGAAACTCACACTGGGAACAGAGTTAAAGTTTCACAAGACTTGGCAAAAGTTGGCTGAGGAGAAAAACATCTGAAGTTCTTTTTGCGTTCAAACATCAACGCTCATTATATTTGCATTATTTATTTTTGTGCAATGATGTTTAACGAGTGTGTTTGATTGTTCTACAGCTGGAAGTTGGAGGAAGTGTGACCACTAGAGAACTGGACAACCTGATCTCACAGACTGAGTATGGCCTGGCCGTCACTCCGATCTACGATGAGGGACCTGGTCAGCCAATGTTGGGAGAAGCAATCACTGGTGAGAATGGAAACTATCATGGATAATTTCCCTGGCTCCTGTTTGCCTGCTTCTCATTTACTCCTTTTTAACCGAAAAATATCTGGTTCTTAAACCGGGTGTGTTCAAGATTACTGGAACCATACATACACCAAACATACCAACTTCAGTTCACACTTCTGGTCAAGAAAATCCTGCTATTTCTGGTTTCGGGAACCAACTTTTCATGTCCTGAACCAATTTAATCTCAGTCAAAATGCTCAATACGGTTCAACTTAGGCATGTGAACTTGAATGGACCCGGTTCCATGTTGGAGGAAAAGGTCCTACGGATAGAGATCATGATTAACTTCCACTCCTCTCCTCTGTAGATGTGGTTCCTGCCCCAAAGAACCTGCGATTCTCCGAAGTTACCCAGACCAGCTTCAGAGCCACCTGGGAGCATGGAGCGCCTGACGTTGCTCTGTACCGCATTGGCTGGACAAAGAAGGGAGAGACCAACTTCCAATACGTAAGAGAAAACCAGCAGTCTTTGTCATTTACATTTCTAGTAATTCATGAAGGTATTTCTTGATGAGTCTCGCAGAGAGCACTTTGGCGCTGCTCTGATAAAGACTTCCAGTGGAGGCAGTGAGAACATGGAGAAAACAGATTTTTGCACCAATTCAATCATAACCGCTCTAATATGAATCTTGTGATGCTTGTTGGTATCAAAATGAGCAAAATTTAATGTCAAGTTCCTTCCAACATGCTGTGTTTGTGCTTTCCACATCAGTCCATTCTGAACAATGACGAGACAACCCATGTTCTGGAGAACTTGGAAGTTGACACGCCCTACGATGTGTCTGTGACCGCAATCTATCCCGACGAATCAGAGAGCGAGGATCTGCTGGGCACTGAGAGGACATGTAAGATGCTTACCCCAGTTGCTCTGTGATGATGTCTTTAGTTAACACTGTTTTGCTCAACAGAAACTCTGTTGGATCATGACCAAAGGAATAATGATGAACCCTTTCATTTTACCTCCTGGAAATATGTTGAGTTAAATGTTAAAAGGTATGCCCATTATACCTTTCTATTTTTGCCTCTATAGTGTCCAAGAGTGATCCTCCGAGAAGTAAGTATGTTTGCGGTAAAGCAAGAGGATGCTTTTTCCTTTCGAGTGATGAAAGCATGTTTTATGACTTCAACCATTCATCAGCACTTTTGTTTCATTGGACAACCATCATTTCATCATCAAGCAAGGCCCTTAACCCATCCACCGCTCCAGTGGCGCTGTGCTGCAGCTGACACAGCCAGTTTTATCGTGTGTCTGTCTGTCCCTGTCTGTGTTTGTCCCATTGTCCTTTCCATCCATCCATCCGTGGCTTTTCCTGAATATCATCTTATTCAGTCAAATGTCAAATGAAATGGCTGACGATGGATCTCGACTGTGCATGCCCTGCAAAACAGGGATTTGAAAATCCTTGTTTTTGATGCCCATTCCATCATCCATCACGTATTCATCCACTCATCCCTCTATTCATCGCATTCATTCATGCATTTATCAATCCATCCATGATCATCTTTCCATCAATCCATTGCTGCCGAAGAGTATCCATCCCTGCTTCCGAAAAGACTTAATCCCAGAAGAGGATTTTTCTTTTCTTTTTTTAAAGCCACAATCCTTGATGCAATCAGTGGTAGACCTGCTTTATTTTACCAAAATTTAAAGAAAGTACATTTTCTGATTGTGAATGAACTGGTATTTAGATGACAAATGCATCGTTCAAGACTAGAGTACACATCTTAACACAAGCCGGCCAAGATATCAAGGACTGTGCCTTTAAAAGATATTTAAAGGATCTTCATGGAAGAAGTGCACTCACTGCTTACTTAACAAATATACATGTTGACATGGTTATAATTGTGATATGTGTGTGTGCGCGCGCACAATTTCCAGCACCCAATGCACCTCCCACGGACTTGGTTGTGTTCAACGAAACCATCACCAGCATGAACGCCAGGTGGAATCCAGCTCCAGGACGCGTCCAGAACTACAGGATCACTTATGTCCCCACAGCCGGAGGCAGGAGCCAGACTGTGAGTCTCATATCCGACAAACACCTAATACCCACAACACATGCAGTTTTTATTTACAAAGTGCTTTCATATCTCATGCAATATATCTCTGAACACCAAAATGCAGGTTTAAGCTTTAATGAAATAAGTACAGTTCTGATAAAAGTTGACTTTAATCCATATGGCCAGTAAAGAATAAAGAATTCTAAATTGCATCTTTTATATACTCATGGGGTACGAAAGGGTTAATGGTTTTTATGGAATAGAGACTGTAAACTGAGTTGAAACAGCAGCGGCACTAGACATTGAAATATTACCTACTTACTCCTCACTATTCTTCTCCTTGTCTTCTTTACTGGACTTCAGTCCCGCACCAGAACAAACTGTCAATCACAGCTCCTTAAACTTTAAGTCACTGGATTAGTTACTTCCTCCAGTAGAGTACAACTCAAGCTAAAACTCTGCCACTGGTGATTCAGTACTGTAGTTTATTATAATCCCTTAATCTGTTGTTTGGATGTAACCGCATTAAGACAATTATTAATCAATATTTCTTGACACTTCAGTCTCCTAAATTTTTGGCATTGTTGGCTGCCTTACTGAATGTGCAAAAACTTTTGGATGACATTTGAATGTTTGCTTTAAATCTGTCAGACATTTCTCAGCACCCTTCAGAAATGACACTTAAAAGCGAGACTGGAGTATGCTAAATGGTGCACGCTCCTACACAGGGCCGCAGAGTGATGGTCACACTGATAAGCTGCGAAACAAACCCTTAAATCAGTTGAATGTTGCATCCAACTTTGGTGAAAATATTTCCCTCTCACTGCTCGCCGCTTATTGGAAGTGAGGAGTTGCTTAAGAGAGAGATAAACTTTAAATGTCGTAAAAATCTCACATGACACATTGTCAGCGCCAATAATTTAAGGGGGACAGTGAACAGATCCCTCAGAGATGAAACATTTATCTGCACTATGTTTTGAGGCTTCACATGCAGTGTGAACTATTTGGCAAGTTGTGGGTGTGTACAAATTGAATGAACTTGCCCTGTCTGGTCAGTGTACGTATGTAAGGAAAAGGGACTGGCCATGGATGGCATATATGTTACAGTAAATTGTGTTCAAAGTGCTAGAAAAAGCATCTCAGTTCGCTGTTTTTCACCTATTTTAATAAGACCCAGATGGCATCCAACATTTGTCATACTTGAGAGGGCAGCTAAAGTTTTAAGCTAATTTTCTCTTCCTATAATTCACCCTGTCAGACGTTTTGTACCAAATTCAGCTTCAGCTCAGCTGCTGTTATGTAGGTCACTGGTTGACCACTACGTTCCCTTTTAACACAAGACGGAATGTTTTCCTCTTTAGTACTTGATGGAATTTCGTTGTGCTGATTGCCTCGGTCATATCGCACTGAAAGGTCAATGGAAAACTGGAAGCTAACAAGCCTAGCATCAGCCAAGTCGTCTTGGTTCACTTTCAGGTTTTCAGCAAGGATAGCCAGCCCTGGGAGTTTTGCGTTATTTCGTCTTGGACAGAAAGTCTGTTTTCGGAAATGTCTGACACATATTTTGCACGTGTGTACAAGAAAACTTCTGCAGCGCCAAATGATAAAATGGTGCTGTGGAGACAGATCTGTACGGTAATTAAAGAAATCCACAGTGGCCCTAAAGCCGACCTAAAAGCACATGTGCTTGTATTATCATACACACACAAAACACACTGTCCTAGCACACTGAGAATTGGTGTGTCCCCATTCCTTACAGCCTCAGCCAAAAGTAATGAAGTAAATTTATTGCCAGTCATGACCGATATGACAAGACATCCGACTGTTTCGACCATCAGCGTAGAGATTTACCTTGGCCGGTGTGCTGTGTACTAACCATGTCCAAAAACACTCAAAACATTCCTCCTCTGAAATGTTGACAGTCTAGTATTTTTCACAGAGAATTCCTTCCATTGGGTTATCAATTTAAGGCACCCCTGGAGAGTTGTAAACTCTTTATGCCTTCATAGAATCAGATCAAATATCTTTTACCTCAGTTAATATTATTGTTGCTAAAGGTTTTTAAGAGCTTAAGCAAGCTTTCCAAGAGAATAAGTGGCCTAGCTAACTTCTACTTTAAACTACTTAACTATTGTTTGAATAGCTAAAGTCCTCTTGTCTACATCCAGTATGATCGCACAGGGTTTACATATTTCATGGTAATATTTATTTTTTGAGCAACTTATTAGCTAACTAACAAACATAACAAGCCAACATTTACTCTTTCCAAACTAGACCCAGGTTGGAGGGAAGAAAACTACTGTCCTTCTTCCCAAGCTGACCCCTGACACTGAATACTCCATCAGCGTGGTGGCAGTCTATGCCAGAGGAGTCAGCAAGGACCTGAATGGCGTCGGAAAGACCAGTGAGTTGTCCTTCACCATTAATGCTCCTGATAGATGAGTGACAGTGATTAGTGATGAACAATGACAAATGTATTCATTTGTTATGGGTTTTTACATCTACAAGTAATAAATTACCAAAATTGTTATGTTAAGAAGTTACGAATGGGAAGTTTGAAATGGTTCTCATAATATGGACAATACTTTTGCAGACTATTTTTTAACCTTACAGATTAAATTGTAAATATTGATTGTTTTCTGAATGTTTTCTTAAACTTCTGTTTAATGTCAAGGAAATTACATATATGGATTGTCATACTGTTGGTATATGTGCAGCATTAACTGTATTGAACCTTCATCTTTCCTCAGAGCCTTTGGGTGGTGTTAGGAACCTGCAGGTCACTGACCCCACTACCAGCACCCTGAATGTCCAGTGGGAGCCTGCTGAGGGCAATGTGCGTCAATACAGGATCTTCTATGTCCCCGCAGCCGGAGGAGAGGAAAAGATGGTATGTTGGAAAAGGGTTGGAAAATGGCGTTAGAGCGCGAAGTTCCTCCCTTTATGATCACAACTAGGCCGGAGCACAACCTGATGTATGCCTTGTTACACTTTTTTCCAGGTGCAGGTATCAGGCAGCACCTTCAACACAGTTCTGAAGAGCCTGCAGTCTGATACCGTCTACACTGTAACTGTGCTGCCCGTCTACTCCGTCGGAGAGGGGCAACGCATGTCTGAGAACGGCAAAACATGTAAGCACTGCATGCAAGTCATCACTGGTGTGCACGATTCATGCAGGGATGTTTAGAAGCAGTGGTTACATCTTCGGAAAACAGCTTTCAGTGTTTAGCATAGCCCATACAGACTGAGGAGAGGACCTCTGAGAATGACAAGGCTGTGGGATTTTTTTCCGCGGTCAGGAATCCATTCATGTCTGTCCAGAATGAACTTACTGGCCTCAGTTGCTGGCTTGCTGTAACTGCGTGTCAGGAACCTTCAATAAAGCAGCCAGTGATAATTCATGTGTTTCATCATCCAAAATCTTTTCAAAAACCTGTGAGCCGAGCCAAACCGATCACATGCTATTTGGTTCTCGAGAGGCGAGTTAATGCACCCTTAATTCACACCTCACATGTAAAAATGCAACATGAAACATGACAGTATTAAGCTAAGTCAGCTAAGTTTCGAACTCCGTCAAAGAACAGAGACTTTCCAGTTTCTCCCACAACTTTTAAACCACCAATCTCTGCTCGGAATGAGTCAGCATTTTGCGGGGTGATTGCGTAGGAAGGAATTCCTCCGGGCTGGCAACATTATAATGGTGTCTCCTCTCTCTTTACCGTAATATTGTCCATTTATAGGTTGGAATGAAGGATAGTGGTCAGGATAATGGTGGGGCTGGGGAGTGGGGGAGGGGATGTATTGAGTAATTGGCTCCCCCTTGGGGAAAAAGAAACAGAAGTGGGGCTGGAAATGAATAGAGGGCATTATATGTTTTATGGCTCTCAACTCATTTGGCTAAGGTCGTGCTCCATGCCTGCTACTGTTACCCCCATTTTCCCTTTCTGTAGCCTTGTCCCTCCATGTTCTGTGGCTTTTTCCTAGACATGTTAACCAAACTCTAATACAGTATGTACAGTATATTAGTACCTCAAAGAATTCCCACCCTTTTTAGCTTCTTCTCTAACTATCTGAGCTAAGTACGCTCAGTACTTACCGACTGTTAATTGTGCCTTAAAATTCAAAGCAGCTTTTCTAGGCAACAGGCTTTGGTCTGTGAGACTTTTAAAGTACGGAAGCTAGCTCACTGTTCTTTGCCCACTTGTGTTTTTTCCCTTGAATTTATGGGGTTTTAATGGTGAGCGGCACAAAGCCTCTAAACATCTGCTTTGGGTTTTTAGAAGGCAAGCTTCACACAGGGCTGCTCATACACCTTGTATATCCTTTTCATTAACCTTTAGGGCGCTGACAGGAAGTGTCCTGTTGACAGCACAATTGTTAAGCAATGTCTTTAAACTGGTCTATGTTGGTTGCCTGGCAGCATCGTTTCTATTTATTTAAAACGCTCTTGTAAGTCTTTGGACTGTTCCGGCTGTCAACAAAACTAGTCTGCGCTGTTTTATGTTAAATGAGAAAATGACATTACCACCAGTTATTATGGTTATTGTTCTTCTGTAATGAATGGTTTTATCCTCATTTACTAACCTCTGTATGATAACCTGACCTAAACAATCCATTCTTTTGTGTCATCTGCCTTATCTCTCCATCCATCCCCCCATCTGTACAAACCACTTGACTTCTTGGCCTTTCTCCTCTCCATCCTGTCATCACTTTTTTCCTATGTCAAACCTTCCTCTCATCACTCTTTGTTCCCTTTTTTTGCCCAACCTTTCACTTCCTTATCTCAATTCCTTCCTCCTGCCATCCGACTTTCCTGGCTTGGCAGTGGAGCGTAGCCCTGTCAGGAACATCCAGGTCTTCAACCCCACCACCAACACTCTGAACGTTCGCTGGGAGGCTGCCACGGGCGAAGTCCAACAATACCGGGTGGTCTACTCTCCTGTGACTGGTGCCAGACCCTCTGAGTCGGTGAGTTTCCATCCACTGTGTGGGAGGAAGGGTGGTATAGCACGTATACTGTACATTGATAAAAAAACATTTACATAGGTGCTCAATGGCACCAAAAAACCACAAATACGTTATAAAATGATTTTATTTCAGCAACCATCTCATTGGTAATGCCTTTAAAATCACACTGTACACACAAAGAATACTGAGAAGAAATCCAGCCTGGGTGGAGGTGTGCACACATGCGCCCAAGCAGCCACCAATTAAAACCTTTTAAACAGCATTTACAGTACACCATATGTCATCAGGAATTAACAAGCTCATCCTTAACTTTTAAAAGAAAAACATCAGTCTGTTCACCAAATGGTCCATGTGAGTGTGTTTGTATGTAGGCATGTGTTCAGTTATTTCCAGCTGAACTATCTTCTATTACTTGGAATTTATATCTACAGTAGATTTCAACCACAACTGTGTTCGTTAAAGCCGAAATTCTTAAACTGTAACTCCTAACTACACGATATGTGTGGCACCAGCGTGCCCACATCTTCACGTGTAAAGGATTACTGGGTTGCTTAAAGAATCCACAAGCACCTTTTTGAAGTGTGAGTTGACATCATTGTGCCATTAGCTGTCCCCGGCATCTGCCAGAAAGATTGCACCATTAAAAGCAGTTCCTTCAGTGGGACTCCAATAACATGGCCTTTGAAGAGCGAGGCATATTCCAGTTAATTGATAGAGAGGTGCTCTCTGCCTACATCCCAGTATGTTAGCACATTTGTGGCAGGCTCAGGCCTTTTCCGTGGCCAGGTCCAATGATGTGCGTCAGCGGCAATGTGGTCTTTTTCAGCCAGCACCATCAAATTTAACACCAGCTGGAGATCTGTTAGCACGAATTACAAGCTTTAGCAACGTCGCCTGTGATATTATTTTTACTCTGAGACTTTCAAGCACCCCAGTAAATCTTCCAGCGGGAGACATGGGGGTAGACAGCTAGTGATGCAATCAAAGTAGAACAAAAGTGGACAATGGGACATTGTTGTTCCATTTAGCAAATGCCATCAAGAGATCGTAAGCAGTTTTATCAACCCCTTTTGCTGGTCTAACAGTCACATAGGGTTCCGTCTCATACATAACCCCCCAACCGTATACCGCCCCCATCTTCACACAGAGGTCATCACCTAGTCCAACAAACTAACCCACAAACAGAAAGACAGTGGGGGCGGGGGGGTAGCCCCTATGTAATCAGATGTCGTCGCTGTCAGACTGGCTTAAACAGCAGTGTTGGCTGTCAAACATCAAAGAGTTGTTTGGCTGTTCCTTTCACTTAGTGCTGACAGCAAGGGGCGGTTGAGTGAAAGGAGGTGTTAGAGGGAGTGTACAAAACGAGCAGCTGTCAGAGCAGAGGAAAGGTTTCTGTTCATGTACGCATTGGGCGAGGGGTTCTTTGTCATGACTTCATCAATATAATCTTTGACTGATCAGTTTAGGACCTAAGTCTATTGCTGTTGCAACACGTGGCTCTGAATCTCCTCTGTTGACATCTGATATATTACGGTGTGTCTCTATGCAGCTTCTGGTACCAGGAACCACCACCACGGCCTTGCTGCAGCAGCTGGTCCCAAATACTGATTACAATGTGGGAGTGGTTGCCCTGTATAGTGACGGTGAAGGACCAGCCATCAGTGACGCCGGAAAGACATGTAAGAGCGTGGGCAGGAGTGTTAAAAGAATCACCTTTTCACTAAATAACAATTAGCAGAAAGGTAAAACTGCATAGACATAGAGATACTGGGAATGTACAGCACAAATTAATATTCTTTTCACCATGTTTCCTTGCTCAGTGCCCCGTAGTGGCCCAAGAAACATGCGCGTGTATGACCCCACCACCAGTACTCTCTCTGTTAGCTGGGAACATGCCGAAGGTCCCGTCATGCAGTACCGCATCACCTATGCCCAGACCACAGGAGACCCCATCGAGGAATATGTAAGCACGCATAATTCCACTGTTGCTGTTGTCAAACACTTTGTATTCACTCTTTTTTTTACAATTAAGTTACAAGTACAAATCTTCCACTGAAAACGTGCTCTTGATTTGTTCTTGTATTTGCCCTGATTCTTCATGTGGCATGTCTCATGTCTAATAGACTACAGTACCAGGGAACGTAAACAACGTGGTCCTGCAGAACCTGGATCCAGACACTCCCTATAATATCAAAGTGACTGCCATCTATCCTGATGGACCAGGAGGAGAGCTGGAAGGAGACGGACGCACAGGTATGAACTATCTGCGTCGCTTTGAACTGAGATTGTTTAAGATCGTGAACGGAGCACATTGACAGACATGTATTAGGGCTATCATGCAGTACAGCACAAACACACATGCTGTCTGGTGTGTGTGGAATCCACCGACGAAGATCTGAATAGAATGTTCCATTGATTAGGAACCTGAATCATAAAAGTAGAATAAGTGGAATTCTTGACTTTTTATGAGGGCCAAGAGCACCAACAGCCTTTGCCAGAGAATTATGAACTGGCTGTTCTCCAGTGAGGGAGCTCTCATGCTTGCAGGGCTGGCCCGTGTCTTGCGTAATTTTCGAACAAAAGAAACCCTATTACATATTGTAATTCTAGTCCCCTCCTTGAGGCGGATGAATTTTCTTTTCAAATTTCTCTGATGTGGTTGAGTTAATTATCCTCCCAATGACACGTTGATGTTTTCCTCATAATTCAGAAGCCCTAATAATCTATAATACAGTAATTACCCTGCTGACAGGTCACCAGAAATAAATACACTGAAATATTCCATATAATTTCAATGAGCTGAAGCCTGTGTTGACTACTGTGTTTTCTTCTTTTCCAACAGTGGGTATGCTCGGCCCCAGGAACCTCCGTGTTTCTGATGAGTGGTACACCCGCTTCAGGGTGTCCTGGGACCCTGCCCCCTCCAGGGTTAACGGATACAAGCTTATCTACCAGCCTGAGGGTATGAATGTTGTTATGAAGAATAAAACAATCTGGCTCAAAAGTATACTTCATCTGGTAACATTTATAAAATCTAATTCCAGGCTCTGATGAGCCCACGGAGGTGCTCGTTGGAGACGTGACCTCCCACCAACTACATAACCTGAAACCTGGAACCACCTACGACCTGCAGGTGCTGGCAATGTACAACACAGGCGTCAGTGCACCTCTGGACGGACAAGGCACCACACGTGAGTTATTGATGCAGTTATTTATCGTTTGACAGGTTTTAGTGCACATTAATATGATGAATGTGTCTAGTTTTGGCTGCCAAGCCATAGTTGTGAAAGAAGAGAACTAAAACTATTGAAAATAATTCTTCCCTATAGTGTACCTGAATGTGACGGACCTGAACACTTACAATGTTGGCTACGACAAGTTCTGTATCCGATGGGCTCCTCACAGAGCAGCCACCTCCTACAGACTCAAAGTCAATCCTTTTGACAGTAAGTTCTTTACTCAGTTGCACACTATAAAGTCCGAGTTGAATCAGACATTTAATTTGTTTTGGGAACTGCAACCTCAATCTGTCTAATCTGGATTGTCTTCTCCTCCAGCCTCCAAGAGTGGCGCTCAGGAGATTACTGTCAGAGGCTCGGAGAGCAATTATTGCTTCGATGGCTTGACCCCTGACACTCTCTACAACGCCACAGTGTTCGCCCAAACCCCCAACCTGGAGGGACCTGGAGTCGGCGTGAAGGAGAGGACATGTACGATAACATCCTCTATGCCAGTTTAATGCTAATTTATGACAGGACAGGGCTCTCTCACATCAGTTACCGCTACTAGAACCTGCCAGTTTCTTTTGCGTAACACTCCCTCAATACTTTCTGTTGTCTCTTGCAGTGGTCAAACCAACCGAAGTGCCAACTGAGCCCCCACCCCCTCCTACTCCAGCAACAGTCCCCCCTGCACTGGATGGTGAGGAGAGCTTTGACATTTGTGTGCTAAAAGAATCATTCTTACATGCTTTACATTCATTTCTTGTTCCTGCACTACAGTGTGCAAAGGTGCCAAAGCAGACCTGGTCTTCCTCATCGATGGTTCCTGGAGTATTGGAGATGAGAGCTTCAACAAGGTCATCCAGTTTGTCACAAGCATGACCGGAGCCTTCGAAGTCATCAGCCCTAATGGCATGCAGGTCAGCATAAACCTTTCTCAACACTAAGAAATGTTTTGAGCAACTGGTTTGCAATGTCAACATGTGTTTGATTATATATTATTTGTCCTTTCTGAACAGGTTTCCTTCGTGCAGTTCAGTGATGACGCCAAGACTGAGTTCAAGCTGAACACCTATCATGACAAGGGCATAGTGATTTCAGCTTTGCAGACTGTGCGCTACAGAGGAGGCAACACCAAGACAGGTAAAGCACAGAAAAAGGCAAAGTGGCATCTCAGCAAACACATTGTTCTAAAGAAGATGAAGTATTCAGATTCAATGTTCTCTGTCTTCTATCCTTCATACAGGCGTCGCTATGAAGCACGTCTATGAGAAGGTCTTCATCTCAGACAGTGGCATGAGGAGGAACGTGCCAAAGGTGCTGGTGGTGGTCACTGATGGACGCTCCCAGGACGACGTGAAGAAGAGCGCAGAGAAACTGCAGCATTCTGGTACGTGTGGCATTATTGATCATTGCCAGGTGCGTTTTGGTGTGTGTTTTACGTACAATGCATGCTGTATGTCACAGATCTGTTTCAAATCATCCCAATTTGCTGATTGCTTCGATTTGCTTCATCAGAGCCAAAATGTACGGCTGATTTAACAAATCCCTTCAGCGATGAAACTGCTTGTGGTTACTGGAAGCTTAACAATTGGTCTTTGTTATTTTTGTGTGCGTGTGTTTTGCCCCCACAGGCTACAGTGTGTTTGTCGTTGGAGTGGCTGATGTGGACATGACAGAGCTGAGACTTATCGGCAGCAAGCCCAGCGAGAGACATGTGTTTGTGGTAGACGACTATGACGCTTTCGCCAAGATCCAGGACAACCTTATCACCTTCATCTGTGAAACGGCCACTTCCAGTAAGACATTAATATATAATTAAAACGCAGTTTTAGTTTAGTTTCTGCATACCGAAAGTAAACCTTTGACTTTCATTGTGTAATTACTATTGTGGTTGATTAATGCACCTGCAGAAGTAAGCCGCACTTTTAACTGATCTACTGGCGCAAAATCTATAAACAGACATCAATCACTTTCTTTAAACCCTAGTCTATTTTTCTAACCCTCTAAACCGTTTTGTTCTGTTTCAGCTTGCCCTCTGATCTACATCAATGGGTTCACAACGCCAGGTAAGCGTCACCATACATCAAACCCATTGACTAATATCCCACAGAGGTTGTTGGTTTTACCAAAATGCTAGTTTGCCCTGTTATAAGAGGGTATTACTATTTCCTTGCACTCAACACTGCTCCTGTTTCCATTCCTTCCCAGGCTTCAGGATGCTAGAGGCTTTCAACATCACCGACCGAACCTTCGCCGGCATGAACGGCGTGTCCATGGAGCCAGGCTCCTTCAACAGCTACATCGCCTACAGGCTGCACAAGGATTCCTTCATAAATCAGCCCACCAAGTAAGAGTCAAATTAGTATTTGTGTGAGTCTCACAACGTGCATATTCCCAGCCTATTGGTCCTACCGTCTGTGCACTATAATCCTGCCCAGCCCATAGTCATTAATCATAATGATGTTCAGTAGCCTCTGTACTCACAGGAGTTTCCCTGGTGTCCTCTGGCAACACACCTACAGCCTTGTTTGTTGTTGCAGCTTGTGGATTATGAGGTGCTAAATAGAAAACTTATTTACAAAGTTCCTGGACCCAGCCCTCCTCCCACCTGTGTTGTACTGGGAAACAGCAATCACCCCGGGGTCAACAGCTTTGTCTCTTTATTGGGCTTTTGTTGGTGGTGTTAGGCAATTGCAGAGCTGCTGGAGTATCCAAACCTCTTCAGCATGCTTTGTTAATATGTTTATAATGATGCATAGTTTGTGTGCGTGGGCGCAGCCATTGAGTTAATGTGCACAAATGGAAACACTTTGAACTTGAGCAAAAGAGAGGGGACAGAAAATACGTTCAATATGTGGGCAATTTCTGCAAGGCCAAAGGGAGAAACTGGCAATCATTAACAGGTTCTGCAGCCTATGTGATCACGTCTGACTCATCAATATCTCGCTAACAGGGAGATCCATCCAGACGGTCTTCCCCCATCCTACACCATCATCCTGCTCTTCCGCCTGCTGCCCGACACGCCCTCCGAACCTTTTGATATCTGGCAGATTGCCGACAAAAACAACAACCCCGAGGTCGGGGTCACCGTCAACCGTAAGCGCTTCATCCTGTTTTAGCCCTCAGCTGGAGGGGGAAACTGCTGTAGCTGACCCAACATATACACAGCTGTTCGCTCTTAATTAACAACTTAATCTGCTTTCTTACTTTCTTAGCTAAACTACAGACAGCCAGAACTAATTGATCTTTGTCAGACATGGTAGGTCATTGGAACCATGCTGAAATAACTTGCTTTTTTATTCTCTCATAGAGAGAAAGCCTTCATTTTTAAATAAGTATCTTTTACAAATGTGTGTGAACACTTGTGCATGCAAGTAACTATGGTCATGGACTTAATCCATCCTAGCTTTTTCTTTGTCCCTCTAGTCCCTGACAGCCATGTGTTCCCTATAGTCCTGTCTGTGCTTTGCGTGCCACCGAATCGTAACGCACTGTCAGGGATTCATCAGAGGCCCTTCTCTTTTTTCAGCTTCCAGCAAGACAATCACGTTCTACAACAAGGACACCCGGGGAGAGATCCAGAGAGCCACGTTTAACGAGGAGCAAGTGAAGCGGGTTTTCCATGGCAGCTTCCACAAGGTAAACTCAATGCATGATTCTTATACCCTGTGCACCACATAGTTATATTATTAAGGTTTGGCTTTATTAAGATGGACTAAAAGTCTTTTGTGGTCACCTGTGGGTTGATTGTCCTTTTAAGGCCATGCAGAATACTGTTTTCATTGTCGTCACCTCCTCTCACATGTATAGTTTTAAAAGATTTTAAATGTTTCTAGCAGACATTTATGCTTTACTTGAGACAGCCAATGACATATTACCTGCTATCAGTCTTAGAGTGCTGGTCTACTGTCAAAGTGGTCATTAGGCCTTTTTTATGATTTGACATTAAGTTTTGTTTTTATAGACCATGGTAAGTTAATATGATAAATGGGTCGTGGAGGCTATAAATACGTTTAAAGAGAGGTTGGAGAGAAGCTCTGATACCTCAGTGTGGCAGCGTAATGTGCAAACTGTTACAGTTTACCATGGAGGTCTGACCACATCAAGACTGGAGACTATCCCGGTAGTTGTTAATTGAATTCCAAGCCAGTCTGCTCCCAACTGCAGGACCAGTCAGGCGACTGGATCAATTTTGATTTGGGTTTGGCTGAGCTGGGTTCGAAAATGACTGAAGGCATGTCGAAAATAGACCATAAAGGATGCAAATCTTTTTTTAAATAAGCACTAGAATGGGTCAATCTCCAAAAGTACTGGATCCTACATTGCCATTTTGCAACACAGTAACATCTTTTGTTAGACTTCATTGGCCTGGTCAAAGCCTGTGTCACGCAGCAGTTTATCATAGAAACTTTAAGTTAAATTTAAAGTCTCAAGCTCATTAATGATGTTCTTTTACTTGCCAAAACTGCCATTGTTGTTTTCAAATGAACAGGTGCATCAGAGTCTGATTGGTTCAATGCCTGTGGATTAAGCCGCAAGCACATGGCTTGAAGCCTGGCGAGATGGATTTGTAAAATCTCACGATCAGTTGATTTTGCAAATCCAGCTGCCTCGCAACGTTGTTACATCGCTGGATTGCCCCTTAAAACCTTTTGCTCAAGCTCCAATAACATAAAATACAGGATATGGTTGTTTGGCAGATTAAAGATCATTTCCACACATCTTTCAAAAACAGACCCTAATGATCACATTCAATTCAAAAACACTTATATTTGGATTTTTTTTTTGCAATGTTTTCAAAACTATGATGAATAATGAAAAAAAGAAAATCAGATTAAATTCCTTAAAATGGACCTAGGTTGGCTTTCAGACTATCGGTGATGTCACAAAACACGCTCGTAGGTCTGCGTCTTAGAATCAGATTTAAATGAGAACACACACTTTCAGCAATGATTCTGAAAACAGTCTAGTGTTAAACTCTGCACATCATTCTACACAGTGAAGCTTAAACATTCAGCTGTAGGAACGAGGAGAAAAGCACATTTTTGATTGGAGGGAGACTTTAAGGACACTCAGTAGTTGTGTAAGCAAGACTTCACATTATTGGTGGGAAAATTGGAAGTTTTGCAAACAATGCATTAAAAGCTTGAGTCCAGATGTTTCTAACTCATACATATCGCTGACTCTGAAACTGATCCGTGCCAGCATCCCCCATCATTCATGCAAGAAGTTAATATTGAGTTCCCTGAGGGGCGCGCTTATTGGAAGTTTCATTAACATCAACCACTCTTGAAACAGTCTTTCAAAACCTCTCTCATCTAACTCAAAATAACCACCCACAGTGGTATCATTGTTTTGCAAACTCTTTGTTTCTCTGTGGCGGTTTCACCACCACATCAGGCCCACATGCCAAGCTTACAGCTGTGACGGACAGCGATTGTGTCGTATGGATTCACTTGGGGCCGCAGCAAGGGAGGTAAAAAGAGACATCAGCTGCCTTTAAGTCCATCTCAAAGCAGCGGTGGAGATAAAACATACTCTGTTATGTTCCACCGCAGCAGGCTAAGGAACAGTATATTTTCATACTGACCTGGAATGACTTAAGATGGGAGATTCATCACTGGAGGAAAAACGACTGGTTCCAATGTACTTAAAGTCACGTCCAATTGCATTTGAGTATGAGACAGAGTGCCCCTTATTTAGAGCAAAGGTTTTTTTCCCCCCTAGTTCAAAATGAATGACCTGTTTTAATGTACCAGCGTCTTATCCAACATCAAAGATCGCCCACTTACTGATATTACAGCTTTACAGTTTTCATCAGTACAGTTCGGGACTGATGAGAACGATATATTGGCTCTAAGATCAGAACGTTTTGCAAATGGCTTTTCAGTTTGGCCATTTAGCATCTACACAACTAATTGTAGGGTAACTACATGAATGAATAGGACCCTGGAAAATGTTGGGTCAGGACTGGATGCGAATGACATCACCGCTGGCCTAGTTGGACAGCGGTCTGAACTGCGTGTGTGTGTTCTCTACGTCCATGGCCGCAGTGGAGACTGTAGTCTGACTGTACATTAAGTAGTCGGTTTGTGGTGCACTAGCCGTCGTTCCATGAGCTGGTGAATCTGCAGCGGTCTACCTAGCTGCTTATTTGCTGGTCTGCTGAGTAAGTGCCACTGACGACTGCTGCGGCGGCGTGTGTTTACATGTTGTCAGTGGTTTCCCAACACTTTATCTGCAGCTTTTACGGCGTGACCTCAGTGTGTGTGAGTCCGTGCTGAAAGTGACCATGAGGGTTGTTGCAAATGGCAGTCCATGTGTGAAGATAAACAAAGCGGAACCCAATGAAATCACAGGTTTTTTTTCTGAACAAAATTGAAGTTCGGAGAAACTCTTTCTTTTTTTGAAATAAAAAATCTTCACATTTAAGAAGCTTGATCAAGCAAAATAATCACTTTTTTGCTACAACTCTACTTAAACTCAACTCTGCCTATGCTTTAAAGTTGTAAATTTCATTGATAATTTCTGTCAGAAGTATCACAAAGCTACGTCTACCCAACCAGTGTTTTCTGAAATGCAGTTTCCATTTTTGCCAAGTGTGAAATCGGGTTGTGTGCCACACTGCTGGGTCAGAGATTTGGCTTTTCTCCTCAGGCTAGTCAATAAAGAGTTACCCAGGCTGGAGAGGTCGTGGTCTACCACTAGTTGAACATGTGGGAAAGCTCTCAGAGATGACTTAAGCAGATGCTTGCCACTCACTAGCCCACCAGGGAATCCCCCTCCCACACTCGAAGGGTGGGAGTCTGCGGGGGGAAGTTTCCCGCTAACTTAAGTGAAGAAGACATTTTCCATGAGTCGTTGTGACTTGAGCGTGTAAGTTGCTGCAGTCATTGAAGAGTGCACTGCGAAGACACAAAGCTCATTGTTTTATGGGAAGCCTTGAATCCAGTCCTTCAAACTTTCCTTTCAGGGACTTTGTTGGGAGGGTTGTGCCAAAATATGCATACGCTAATTAAGACAGAAGGGAAGGTTTATGCCAAGTTGTACACTGACTGCACTCATTTCTGACAACTTTCTTTTAGAGACGAGGTATCGTCTTTCTGCGACCTGGACAAGAAGACTTGACCCCTAAAAACCACACAAGAAATACAGGAAATTATATATTACCTTCTCTTCCCAAAGAAATCACAGTGCCTCGTCTGTTCTGGGAGCTTCCCAGCAAGCCTGATACAATGATCATGATCAGTCAGAGCACTGTTTGCACTGAATTAATTGCCAATCAAACGGAGATCTAAACTGATTATATATTTCCCTTTAGTCTCAATAAAAGTAAACTTGGATGCGTCTTCATGGAGAAGACTCACCTGCTTATTAGTACTTGAGTAAGATCGATAACAGGATTATGAAAACGAAGGAACGGACAGGACAGAGCCAAGAACAATACAATCTAATCTGATAGAAATCGTACTATATGCACTAGTGTTGACGCAGGGGAACACAGTAAAGCCCTTTGTGTTAACAATTGATGAAGGAAAAGTATTCTTCTGTCAACACATCGCTGCAGAACAACCTGATCACTTAGCAGCAAATACCATCCACTGAGGCAGCAGAACGCCACTTCTTCTGAGGTTTAACTTTCCAGTAACAACAGTGTTTTTATTATGTTTACTTACTGGTCAGTGAGGTAATATATACATGCTCATTATTTGCCATCCCAGTATATCATCCAAAGCTGCTTTGGTAAGCCCTCAGGAGCATCACGGTGTAATATATCCACGGCGGGATCCTGGGATAAACGACACCCCTCTCTCTTTTGCGGTCCACCAGATAGTTTGTTCTGTTGCCAAGGAAGTCAACTGTAATTTTGTGATTGGTCGCCAAGAACCGTGGGCCTGGTCTGTGGTTGGTACGGCTTTGTAGAGAGAAATGGTAGCTCGCTTTTCCTGACATGAAGACAGCTTGTCTGACTGTTGGGCAGGGGAAAATTTGCAACTGAAGGGGGAAAGTATGGAAAGTGTAGGACTTTTGATGGCACGCCACAAATGATATTGTTTCAAGATGTGGAGCGGGGTTCTCTGGACAGGAAACTTCAAAATCTGGCAGTTTGTCATTCTGTGTTGTTATACAATCGCTGACTACAGCTTTAAAGCTGCATGGGAATGCCAAATGCTGTGTATTTCCTTTTTGTATGATCCAATCATCTATAGAGGCATTGAACAGCGCTGGGTTAATATCAGAATCTATAATTAACATCTTCAGCAAAGACTAAACAATTTCCGGAATCTAGCAATTATGTGGAATACAGTATTGGCTCATCTATGAGCTATAAGGTTCAGTGAGGTCGTTCCCAGCTTTATATTTGCACTTTCTTAAAGAGTTTCCCTTCTCATTAAAAGGGCAATCATGCCACTTCCAAACAGAAACAAATGCCAAACCCAGATTTATATACGCACCACTGTTGTTAGTAGTCTCAGCCAAGAAATTGTGTTGCAACCAAGTTGGCGGCTGGGAAGTATTGAGAAGACAAGAATGTTCTGTTTAATTGTTCCCTCTGCCCATCCCCTGCAGCTCCACATCACCATCTCTCCAGAAAAAGTCAAGCTCAACGTGGACTGCCAAGAGGTGGCAGAGAAGCCCATCAAGGAGGCCAACAACATCACACTGGATGGCTATGAAGTTCTTGGCAAGATGGTCAAGTCTGGAGGCGGAAGGAGGCAGTCTGCAACAGTAAGTGAAAAAGAAAGCTTTTGCTTGAAAAAAAAAAGAGAAAAGAACATTTGGCGTAGCATCTCACCATTTTCCAATAAATCAATATCCAAAACCTCTTGTGTGTAAATGCACAATTAAGTTTTAAGTGCTCCCAGCGACTGCTGGAGGGATGAAAAGCCTGCAGCTTTGTATTTCTCTGAGGCACTCATTGTTGTCTGTTTTCAACAGTGTTCATTTTCATCACGAATGAATTTTTTTACACCCAACCATCTTTTTTTCCCCTACTTCTGTTGTGTAGTTCCAGCTCCAGATGTTTGATATTATCTGCAGCTTGAGCTGGATCAGCCGAGACAAATGCTGCGACCTGCCCTCCACAGTAAGAACAAGCATTATTTTAAGAATCATTTCATAACAAAGTCAAGATAAAATACCTTCTATAGATGCAATCGAGGGATATTTTAGCAGTTTTATCATATTTATTTTTATGTACATGATTAAATACATTTATAGTTGAATCTTTGTTGGTACTCCTTGAAGGAACATTGCCATGATTTATACTGTTTATACTCTAAGCATGTATACCTTCTAATGTATGCTGGTATGTAGTTATTAGGCTGATAACCAGATTGCAGTTTAAAAAGAAGGTGCCTGTGCTGAACTGTACAGGACCTTGTATCCAGTGTAATTTAGCTAATCGTACTGTTGCCAGTGTGATCGTCCAATTACATGAAAACAAGTGCTCCTTCAGATCGCGGAGCAGGCAGTAAATCCCATTTATCTACAGTTTAACTACAGGATGCACGCACATTTATCCAATTATGAGTAATTGATCTATAATTTGCATCTCATATTAATACATCAAGTTGATGACTGAAGTGCATGTGACTCGTTTTGTCAGGGATTCATTCCCAAAAATGTGGACAAAGTTTATAAATGTCACTGAGCATCTACTCTTAAAGCTGAACTCCAACTTTCTCTGATTTCAGTCAAAGTTCAGCATGAGCCACTGTTCCATGAGCCTTGCAGGGTATATAAACTGTCTGTCCTGCTTAGACTCTATACATATACTTTATAACGCTTTGCCAGGATACTGTCACAAAATGACATAAAGGTTTTTCTTTTTTTACCCCTAGTATTCTTTGCCAAGACAGGGTCTCAATTATCAGTGGGCTATAGGAATTCTTATATAAAATTTATGCCTTTATTTATCTTTTCTAATCTCTATTTCTTCTGAATTCCTCTCCAGAGAGATGAGGCCAAGTGTCCGTCCCTTCCCCATTCTTGCACATGCACACAGGACAGCATCGGCCCTCAGGGACCTCCTGGACCTTCGGTAAAGACACCATCGATCCTTCCTTTTAACGGATCAAATGTTTTTTCTCAGAAGTCAAACATGTTGTGATGATGATGACAAAGCCATGCCTTTAATGACTGTACAGCTGTAACGAGCCGCTTCGCATTTGACTACAATACAGTTTGAACTTAAGTCAATGGAGGATGTCCTTCGCATCAGGAGCAGTATTTTCTTTTCCTTCGGAAAGAGCAGTTGAGGATGAGACCAGTGGCATGCAATGAAATGTGGGCTTGGGGAGAAGTGTCAAAAGATAAATGCCTGTCGGAAAAACAGCACTAAAGAGGTCTTGAGCAGAAGTCTGGAATTTGTGTGTTTGGTAACCTCACTAAGCCCCGGTGAGGATTTCGTAGGGCTTGGGGTTTTAGGACTTTTGGAATCTGCTCCTGTTGTTACACTCACTCTGTGTTTCTGGCTCCTTGCTTTTCCAGGGCAGCCCAGGCTCTAAGGGACCACGAGGAGATAGAGGAGAAAACGGCAACCCCGTGAGTAACACCTTGCATCACTTTAAGCACACTGAATTTGGAACTGTAATAACTGTTACTTCAGCAAATAAATTGAAATGTTTATAGTGAATGAAGCTCAATAATGCCAAATGCACACATGATAATCTCACTGGCATTGTGCTGCTGAAGCTGCTCTGCTGCAGCCTAACATTAGCTCGCACCATCAGACAAAGCAAATTGCACACATCTGAAATCAGTTACTGACTGTATATTTTTCCTCAGCTTGATTTAAAGCAGGCCTGTGTCAAGTACTTAAAGTTCCATTTACACTGTTAATGTTCATTGTCTATCTCTGTCTCTCTAAGTCTTTTGTATGAATGTGGCTATGAAACTTCTTCATCTTTATTTTTTGTCTGGGTGATGCTATAGGGTCCAATGGGTCCACGTGGTGACCCAGGACTCCCAGGCTCAATGGGACCACCGGGTCCACAGGGCCCTAATGGACTGTCTCTACCTGGAGAGCCTGTAAGTTAAATCCTATGCTACAAAAGTCTTAAGTATCAGTAGTAGATGGGGTTTAATGTATAAGACAGATGCTATCACTTATGATGATAGCACTCGTATTGATATGAATGTACAGTTTATGTGAAAATTGCTGCAGATACACCAGCGAATAGGCTTTACAGTGAAAGTCAAAACACGTAAAACCTCCCCCTGCTTCCTCTAGCTAGGCAGCCCGACGGCCTCTTTATTTTTCTTACCTGCAGATGTTCTTATCAAAACATGGAATCAATCACAATTATGGACAAAAAAAAGGATTAAACAAACCCCTTTTCTTCCTCCTCCTCTTCTGCATTCAGGGTCGCCTTGGACCAAAGGGAGATCGTGGAGACCAGGGCCTGACTGGATTGCAAGTGAGCACTCCCCTCTCATTTTGTGGTTTATGAACAGGAAACAAGGAGACTATCCATAGAGAACGGCGCTGCTACTGGATTCAGTCCACATGGCGAGATTGAAACCGCACTCAGAGTGGGAGGTTTACCATGCCATCCTCAGGGAGACCCACACTCTCGAACGTGCATGTTGATTGACAAACAGTAGAAGGCCAGTGATGCAGTAAAAATTATAATGGAGCGCAGACTCGTGTTACAAAAGAGTAAAAAAGGGAATGGAACATGTTCCCTCCCTAGACTTGTAATTGAAGATGATCATGACTTATAGTCCCTCTGAACTAGAGCATCTTTGACTTACAGTAGATGTGTTTCAGGGGACTTATTGGATGAAAATGAAAGTCAAATAAAACCTGACTTTCCACACAGTAACATTAGTAGTTAGGGTTAGATTATGATTATTCAAATCACTGCTTTGTCAAGTCAGCAGCAGATGTGAGTTCAGCCTAAACCCACTTCCCATTACGGGGGCGCTTTTTGGGCATTTTTGAGTGGGCCGATATTACATAGCCACCTCTTGGCCAAGCAACCGTTCATTCATCCAGCTGAGGTCATTCAGCCAACTCCCACCATTCAACCCGGGACAACATCACCACTAGTTATTCTAGCCTCTGAATAAGTGAATGCAGACATGGGAGAAAGTCCTATTCTCTGATCTTCAGAGCTTATTGGCATCATCGTCTCATTGTTTTTACACAATAACGCTTATTGTAACAGCACTGTCTCTGTAGATGTCTAGTAGACATGTGTCAACAGAGGGAAATTGTTCCAAATTTTTGTAATGACATGATATATTGCCATTGGCCAAATAACTGGGAAACTTTTTTTTTCCTGTAGTCTTTAGGGAGCTGTATAAATGTGTTGTTCCTGTTCATTAGCATTTGATTGAGTGTGTCTGCTTTTTTCCCAGGGTTCTCCAGGGCCACGCGGTCCTCTGGGCCCCGTTGGACCAAGCGGAGCACGGGTAAGTTCTGCCTCCAGGCCTGCTTAGTGTACACGCTGTGTTCAAAGCCCACGAATGGATCCAACACTTAGTTAAGCTAATGTTTTACATGCGATCCCCCACTTAGCTCAGCGGATACAGAAGGACTGTCTTTGAGTTTTTTGCATGTTCTCACTTGCGTCAGCCAGAAAAAGTGAGCCACCACTCGTAAATGTAATTTAAAAAGACGGACTCAAGGCCGAAACCAATATAAAGCCATGACACTGATGTATTGCATGAAGGGGGTCCCCAGTGTGTTGTAACCCCCGTGTGATTATATGTTGTTTCTACACAGGGGCCACCAGGAAAGGAGGGATCATCTGGACCCAGAGGCCCACCAGGGCCAATGGTGAGTGAGTGTGTATGCTTGTGTTGTGCAGTTGAGGGCCAAATAAATATTCCTAGGAGCATGCTTATTTCCTGATATATCTGCAACAATTACTCCTCTGGCTCCACAGTTGCACTCTGCTGGAACAGCACATAAAAAAAGCAGACTGCAGTCTGTAGGCCCAGGATGAGGCATGCATCATGTTTTCTTCTTCTGTGGTTTGAGGAGGTCTGAATCTACTTAATCCAGCCATCAGCGTGCCAGTATAAAATGTACATGCACTATACCATTCGTAGTGCTCCAAGACTCATTAGCAGTGCCTCCTGGCTGATGTGTGTGGGTATGTGTGTATGTTTACATCCTGGCCTTGTTGGCTGGTTCGCATGTGTGTTTCCATCATCCACTCTTCAGTGTTCTTGGCAGCTTGTACCAAGTGCCCCCCCCCCTTACAGATGTCAAAGCATAGAACCTAAAGCTTGTTACACAACTGTTAAAAGGGAGCACGTGTAAAACATCGCAGTTATGTTTATTGTGGCAGTGATTTAAAGTAAACACTTCTCTTTCTGTTTTTTTTTTTTTTTTTTTTTTCAGGGAAGTCCTGGAAACCCAGGTGTACCAGGAATTACTGGAAAACCGGGGAAACCAGGAGATACAGGAAGCCCAGTATGTACAGAATAACAAGACACAAATATGATCACATAAAAAACATTTATTTTGGAGCTTGAGATTGTTCTAACACTGTTCTTGTTAACAGGGAGCAGTTGGCCTTAAAGGAGAGAAAGGAGAGAGGGTATGTGTTTCGTGTTTGATTGAATCACCATACACCAGCCGTAATACATCATCAATGTGAAAAGCAATCTCTTCATGTCCATGTCTTTGTTTTCCAGGGAGACTTTGCATCCCAGAACATGATGCGCTCCATCGCCAGACAAGTTTGTGAACAGCTTGTGAACAGTGAGGAAAACTTTTATAAAACTTTAAGGAAGTTTGAAGTGGTCGAAGCGTAAATATAATCCAAATCTGTCTTATTTTTCTTCTTTTGCAGATCAGATGAGCAGAATTGACATGATGCTCAACCAGATTCCTTCTGGATACCGCAGCAACTCTCCCGGACCACCTGGTCCTCCAGGCCCTCCTGGCAACCAAGGATCCCGCGGAGAGCCTGGACAGCCTGGTCGCACCGGTTTCCCTGGAACCCCAGGTCAACCTGGAAATCAAGGAGAAAGAGGTGACTTCTTTTGGATTGTCATACAGCAGAGAGGGAGAAATTGGTGAATTTAGGTCATGCTGGTTTGGACTGTATAGATTCTTTTGTTGGTCCACCGCGAGTAGAATTATAACATAAATGCATTGCTTATGTGGTGTACACATGATTTAAGTCAGCATTGCAAAATGATATCACTCTTCCTGGGTTACATTCACGCCTTTTATATTTCTACTCATTTCAAGATACTGGAGTTTTTTCCAAAGCAGGCTTTGTTGGTGCAAAGGTAATTTTAACTTGTTCCTGTGGTTTGTGTAGGTTTGCCAGGAGAGAAGGGAGAGCGAGGATCTCCAGGAAATGGTATCAGAGGACAAAGAGGCGCGAGTGGGCCACAAGGTAACATTTTCATGGGTGATACAGCCCATATTTTTACATGAACACTGTTATCCAGCATCTGCAGACAGTCTGCAGGCCTCCCACCACTCTGTTAAAACTTACTTACACTGAAACAGAGTTTGACGATAGACTTTTTAAAAAAGAGAACTACTCCCTAAAGAAGACTTTGTCAGTACACCGGCTTTGCTTTTCTACAAAGAACCAAACAACGGCAATGTGTAATTTGACACACTCGTTTGTCTAACAGCGTGTCCTATCCTGCCACCTTTTTTACACAGATGACTATTCGGCTTGGATACTACCCCCGCTGAAATAACAATGCTCTCCCATCCTGTGTTTGTACGTTATATACAGAATGTCAAGACGGAATAACGGCCTCATGACAGCTTTTTAATTTCTCTTTTTTTTCTGGACCTTGTCAGGACACAGAGTACTCCCTTTAGTCCAATTAAAACAACACATTCCAGCCAGAGGCCAAAATTTACCTTCAGTATATGTGTCTCAGTCACCTTCATTTGGCCAGCTGCACTGCATAAATTCTTTGGAGGGACCCCAAACATATTCCCAATTCTTTCCTTCTTTAAAGATTTATGTCTCGTGTATATTGAGCTTCTCCAAACACTGCGCACATCAGAAATGCAATACAGTGAATGGAAGGTATTTCTATCCATCGTTATGGAGAGAATTTCTGTGTCTGGAGTTTGAACAATCAATCAGTTTTCAGTCAAGCCTATGACACATTTTTTTAAATATTTGTTAAATTCATTGGGCCTATTTGTCCGTTTGAAAGGCTTTAACTTTTCCTCATTTGCGATAAACATGCAATATGTTTCTCTAAAAAAAAGACCACTTCTGAAGATTTCCTTTCCCTGGGGAAGCTTTTGCAAAACAGAAGGAACCTATTGATGTCTACCCCTAGACACCAGACACTGACATGTCTGTTTCTGTGAATGAAGTGAGAAACAACTGCGTATTAGTCGGAGGAAGTCCACTCTGATGACTCACTACTGTGTGTGCGTGTGTGCACGGTGTGTGTGTGAGAGTGTGTGGGAGAATCAGATTGTTGTTCAATGAGCTTTCTTTGGTGGCTTCATTGACAACACATGGGCTCACTTAAGGAAGAGAAAAAGAAAGAGGGGGAAAATTCCATCCTGAGTTTTTAGCGTCTAGACGTTGGAGGGGGGGGGGGGCTCTCCACACAGCCCCAGACTTCTTTTTTTTCTTGGTCAAGCTTTTTAATTGAGCCATTGAAAAATGTAAATTACAGTGCAGCACTGCACCCCGTGGTAGCCCCACCATTTTCACTCAAGATTTACGGGTGATGTCAGTGGGTTTTTGTGCCTGAGCTATAAAGACTTTTTCAAACTGGTTTTACTCACCTTCTCTCCCCCCCTTATTTGCAGGACCACCAGGAGAGTCAAGAACGGGACCCCCTGGTCCTTCTGGCTCTGCTGGATCTCGCGGCCCTCCAGGTCGTCAGGGTACCCCAGGGGTTAGGGGACCACCAGGACCCCCTGGATATTGTGACTCCTCTCAGTGTGTCGGCATTCCTTACAATGGACAAGGATACCAAGGTACACTCAACACTGTATAGGTCCTGCATGGTACTTCATTAGATAAAATACTAAGTGTATGCAGACTAATTTCATCCGCAACTTAGTGCACTACTACTTTCTTTGATAATGTATGGAGATATGAATGTCAGTTTTCCAGTGTATTGATCTTTGAATAGGAAGCTGTTATAACTTATTTCCATTAGAAGTTCCGACTGACTGTTTGCTAAGCCCCCTGCTCAGCACCGCAACATCTATCATGCTTTTTTTCCTCCGCATAGAACATTTACAGCTTTGCGTTAATCTTTTAAGCAATAGGTATTTGATATCACACAGAGGAAGACAAAGGAAGGCTCTGTATTCCTAGTCTGCAACTTTTTTTTACGGACTGAATTTAATTGTCGCTAGCGGATATTATGAGCTGTAAAAGAGAATAACTAATGTTTGCAGCTCACATTAAGGATTAAACAAGTACACCATCTTTATCTGTTCGAACTACAGAAATCAGCTGTAGCCATGAACGGGCGAGGCTTAAAAAAGGAAGTATGAGGTACTTAAGCAGGAAGTGGGCTGGACTAACCAGAATGAGTTAATTTGAGCCTGAAATTGACATGGATAGATCAGGAGTTTCTATATTTATTTATTGTATTCAAAAACTGTTAACAGAACAGCATCAAATGTGGTCCTCAGATCAGTGGTTTTGATTTTGATTGATAACTTTTTACAGTACTACCCTTTTTTTTTTTTTTTTCTACATAAATTAAAAAACTTTTAGTCAGTTACCCAATGAGGTATCTTCCTTCATCACGAGTATGGCTTTTTACTAGAGTGATACTCATTCTAATAAAAAGTACATTATCTGTACCAGATACTGGTTTCAGCCAAGTATTTGCTCAAACCTCATAAACACACTGTTTAATTTATTACTTACCTTTTTTCTTTTGTATTTTGGTTTTTTGAAAGTCTAAAAATAAGTTTTACATGGATGCCATTCTTAGCTACAGTCACTGTTCAGGGCAGGGCTTCAGCAAACAGTCGGTTGGGATTCATGATTTTTTTCAATACCTCCATACATTTGATGTACAATTTTAAAGCTGGCATGTAAAGCATTCTAGCTAGTGGTGAATGATGACCTGCATTAAATCATATAAGATGCTTATAACTTTATTCCACAGCGAAAACTCACACCCTCTTTGAACTATTTTCAGGTTTGGCATAGTAAACGTTCTAGGTCGCCTGTGCCGCTTACACTTTGAAGTCCTGTTTCTGAGATGTTTGCCCATTTGCTATGGGGCATGTAAGGATAATCACCACGGACATAAATTGAACACTAAAAAAAAA
>CAEMYA010000506.1:8307898-8323317 GCA_903131615.1 Diplodus sargus | reverse complement strand
AAAAAAAACATTACGAAAGCCATAAAACAGAACGGAGCGGACTGGCACTAACATCATCTCACAGCTACAAGCTACAGTGATGGCAACCTGCTGGCCTGTTTGCATCTTGAACAACAAACCGCTGGGGGAAAAACAAAACAAAAAAACAGAGACTGAGTATTTCTACGAAGAAAGGAGCATGTACAAATACCAACCAAAACAGCTACTAACAAAGAGGATTTCATAGCTGAAATGTTAATGTAGAGGTGATATGTGTAAATAAAACTAATTTTTGTGCCTTGTAAATGATTGTATGAACCAGGACATGTCACTAAAAATCCTGTTAACATCTGTAGAGCTTGTGCCTCATAACCCTCTGCTTACTTACCACCAGCATAACCTCTGTTTACGACGCCTTAAGTGCCTTAAACAGCTCTGGTCCAAACTGAAGCATGTTCCATTTGTACTTTTAATCATCATGTTCTTTGTGTACATTGATCAAGTCAGTGCTAAATGTTGCTCTCCTGCCCTTTCCATGTGTCCTTTGTAGTATGAGCTGGTTATTTTACTACATCTTATTATCCAATAGCTTGATGGATTTTTATTGTAAATGTCATCCAAGCAGTTGAAACAGTTTTTTTTTTTCTTTTCTTTTTTTTTACTTAGCTTTTTTGGTACTTTTTTGGAAACAGTAGTTTGACACCGGGATTTTTTTTATGAATTCCATAGTGCAATATAATTTAAATTGTGCATGTGAAGAGTTATAAAAAGAGCCCTTTTTTTGATTGGCCATCCCAAATATTTTCCTAGCACCCCGCTACCAGCCCGAACCTGAGGTAGTGCCTATACCTGCGGAGCCCGCTGGAGAGTTTGAGACAATACAATCACCCGGTTACTCACGAAACCAACGAGGAAAGAGATCACTACCACGGGACAATAAACAAACACTAACATCATAGCTACAACAAGGAGTTCTCAGACAGTGTAATATTGAAAAAACTTACATGAGGATGAAGTGATTTTCAGAACAAATCTAGTACTATATGGGTTTGATACCCCTGGCTATATTGAACATATATTTTTTTTTAATATGAGAAAGTTTAGCAAGATGAATACAAACCTACATGTTCGTTCATTTACAAACCTGTGTGCTTGCTAAGTGTCCCCTTTAAGTGTCTGCTTGTAATATAACCGCAAGTGTTTATTGGACTCCAACGTGTCATGCACTAATCATGTGAAAACCAGCAGAAAGTATGTCGAAGGAAGTACAGTGTGTGTGATTTTGAACACTTTTTGTCAAAACTTCAGTATGTACCAGTACCAGTATGTTTCAGATGCTCCCTCGGTAAAAAAAAAAGAAAGACAATTAATTTTATCTCCAAAGATTTGTTCATTGTGATGTTTTGTCTGGCCTGTAAACCAAATCATAATTGACTTCTTGTAACAAACCAAACTTGTTTTTTTTTTCTTGTTTTTTTGTACCAATGGTGGAATTGCATGTTTGTGTTGTATATTTACTGAGGAAGTCAGAATATAGTTGTTGTTTTCTATCTATGCAGTTTGGATTTGGTTGCAAGACTATGGACATAGAATTGCTTTTCTCATGTTTTAACTGCCCATTTTGTGAATTCCACACAGCCTTATTTTCTTATTTATTTCTGAAACAGAAGAGGCATTTTTCAATAAAACTACTGAAAATGTAGCATTTGTTTTCGCTCTCAAGTCATTTTTGTCCTTTAATTCCCACAACATCTGTTCATTATATACACAACCTAAGATCTGGGCTCACAAATCGAAGGTCACATCCTCAGCTGCCGTCTCGTGGCACCGCAACATGCAACCGCTTCCCATTTTGCAGATTCGCTCTCTTGAGTGACGAAAGCCGCTCCGTCCCAATATTCAACCTTGAGAAATAGGCTTTGAAGTTTGAACCTCTCATTTTTATTTCGACAGCTAAAGATGTTGTGTCCAGATCGTCGGTTCATGTCAGGGCAACCAGAGGAGAAAGCCGAGAATGTGAAAACAAACGTGAAGTTGGCTTTTGTTGTGTCAGGTTGTAGTGATTATAGATTTCCATGAGGAAAGAGCGCAAATAAGGCTGGAAAAAACTCACAGATTTCCACCCATAAAGCATATCTAACAGTGAAACAAGAGATGTATGAGGTAAGGAACAACTCACGCTATTTCTGTTTATCGTGATGAAGGGAAAGCGTGTCTGTGGAGGAGGTTCTGCACAAATGCCAGAGATAACGACTGGGGAGGGGGGCGCGGCGACGGTGAGGTATTGAGGTCGAAGAACAGCACCACAGGAAGACATGGGAAAATCTTTAATGGAAACCGTTTTGTTTGTTACTCTTATTTTCCAAAGCTCCCCCCTAGCAATGTACATGCACCTTTTCAAACACCCGTCAATTAGTCTGGGAACCTCAAATAGATTTTTATAGAAGTTTATATTTCATGAGAGGAATTCTTGTAGGTAAAGTACAGTATGAGTGTCGGAACAGCTGGTACATGTTAGTCATAAAGGAGACAAGCCGGGTCTGCAAAAGCATTTGACATACCGAAAAGAGCTTACACGGGACCGAATGTAGAGAACACTGTCGGACATGTATACACCAAAAACACAGAGCTATGATCTCCCTGCTCACGTCATGATGTCGCTTTCCCCTAAAGCCCCTCTTACCTCAAACCGACAGTCCCTGAGACACACTGGCCTATTTGAAATATGTTCACACCTGTTTCGCGTGACACGCTCTTCGCACTATTTCTCAACATCAGGCTCTGATTTCTGTTTCAGTCTGTGACCTCGTCCAAGACAATGCTTCAGCCTCCAAGTCACCTCTTTTTCCACCACTTGAACTCATTCTGTGTTTCCCTCCAAACTCAAACCAAAAAAAACTGACATCAGTGATGCCTGATACCATCCTGACCGTAACCCCGTCTGGTTTCTGTCTGCATGATTTCTTTGAGCGTGCATCTGTGTTCACTTTGTGGCGAGAGTTTCAAGTTGTTCCAGAGTCTGGGGTTGTTACAGATTTTAACAAACTCCTGTTTTATCTCTGGTTGTCGCCCAGCAAACAGCAGACAGAGTGGTGGGCCTTGATAGGTGGCCTTGATTATCAATTAGCGTTTAATACTCAAATTAAGGCTTAAACCTTAATACATTGTGTTCTTGGCCACTCTGGCAGCGGAAATAAGCTGTGAAATCAACACTGACAAATTGCGCCCATGTTGGCTAGTAGCTAGCCTATTGCAACCGGATACACACATCCAGCCGACTCAAACAACCCATTTGCTGGGAATTGTGTTTTTCAGTAACTGGAAAACGTAAATTCAAAATGAACTCTGCTTTTTGTCTCTGTTTTGGTCTCCATCGCCTCCTGAGAGAGCTAAATGCTTCAGTGTGTTCACTTGGCTAGTTGCTAACTGATTTTCAGTAATACAAATATAGCATACAGTTTGTTTATCAGAGATTTTCTGATGAGAATTCCACCTGCAGGAGCAATAACACTGAGATAAACAGTAACAATTTGGTCTGTATAACCAAAACAACGAGCTGAAAGATGCTAAAACAATCCACAGAGCTGTCGGAAGCTGCAGAGTTGGCTGATAATCTCTGCAGATTCATTCAACAATCATTTGTTCATATAAACTGTTAGTTAGCGCAGTCATTTTGTACCCAGTTAAAGATACTGTCTAATGTGAATGTGCAGATACTCCATCAGTCAATAATTAAAATCTGGGAGCAATTTTAAACTGTTACCATAGTGTCAGTAAATGTCACGTGGAATAGGATGATGAAACTTTAATAGTACTGTACGGTAAAGTCTTGCGTCATTTCATATAAAACTTTGATGTACAGTTAGAGGAGGTCAGAGATTCTCAAACCGTCTAAAGTTTCAAAGACTTCACGCTGTTTCAGTATGGCGGGAGCAAATCCATATCAAGCCTGTGATGTGATATCAGCGTTGGCAAGTCAAAACCAGACTGAGGTTCAAAGAAGGCAAAGCTTGATTTACTGTTGAACAGTGTAACAGAGTAAAAGGTTAAAGAGGTTTTTCTTGTATCTTCGTTAATTTATTTCCTGGCATCAATCAAGCGGTGTGAAATTTATGCCGAGTCCTGAATCTTGAATCCTGAATCTCTTGAATGTTTCAAAGCAGGATTCATGGGACCATGCGTGGGCACTGGGCAGAAGATAGCCTTGCACTGAAAAGTAATCATAGGTGATTGAAAAATACAATTTTATTTGGACTTTTAGGAGTGCTATGAGAGCACTAGCATGAGAATTTGGGGGGGTGACAGCTAAATAGAGATCACATGGCGTCACGGGACATAGACATGGAGAAAGTTTTCGTATTTTCATAAAAAACAAGTTCCAGCTTTGCTCATAATGTAGCCTGCTGAACAGTACATTAATCATTCCAATGCAGACTCTGTATAGAGAGAGAACACAACATCAGAACATACATCATTTATAGCGTGGAAATGACTGGAAATCTAGCCCGGCCCTATCTTAAAGTAGAAAAATCCACCTATCAGCACTTGAAGCTCCTTTATTAACACGTCATTTAATCTTGCTTGTTAAATCTGTACAAAATAGAGCCTAGCTGCCCCCTCTATTTCCAGTCTTTACACTATAAGCTACTTAGCTGCTGGCTGTAGCTTCATAATTTTAATAAAGACATTGACATTGGCAGCACAGTGGCACAGTGGTCAGCGCTGTTGCCCTACAGCAAGAAGGGCCTGGGTTTGAGACTTGGCAAAGTTTAGTGCAAATGTTCTTACTCTGCCTGCGTGAGTTCTCTCCGGTTACCCCAACTTCTTCCCACAATCCAAAGACATGTTCATCGGGGACTCAAAATTGTCCCTAGGTGTGAGCGTGAGTGGTTGTTTGTCCCTGTATGTCAGCCCTGCGATGAACTGGCAACTTATCCAGGGTGTACCACGCCATCACCCAATGCCAGCTGGGATTGGCTCCAGCCCCCTCTGAAAAGGATAAGCGGTGTCAGATGATGGATGGATGGATGGACATGAGGGGTGTTAATCTTCTTGCAAGAAAACATGGCAAATTACCCAAAATGTTGAACCATTCCTTTCAGAGTGCAGGAGCCAAAAAGGTTTCCCAGAACACTTTTTTCCCCCCCGTAGCATTAAGGGACTACAATTTGTATTTTGTCCAAAGTCCTACATGTAAAAAGGTGCCACCAGTCAAATTCACAGTCCAAGCAAACTGGGAGAAGCACGTCACCAGAAAGTGTCCATCACTTCTGTAAGAAACAAGTAAACACAGTCCAGCCCGTGGTTCCTTCTAATGTTACACAACTAGCCTCCTTTACAACGTTAGCATCAACCTCTGTTTACTTTACCAGTCTAGGATAAACCTTGTGAGTTTAGCATCGGATTTCATCCAAGGGCTAGTCCCAGCTGGCAGCGCTAATGTTTACTCTTGTTTTGCCTCTATTACGTGCACTTCTTTTCTTCGCTGCCAAATAAGGTTCCTTAGCTGGAGCGGCTGGTTAAAATACGGGGCAGCGCTACATGCTAATCCTCTGAGGACAGAGTGGACGCTGCAGTGACTCACTTTCATCTCTTGAAGTACAAAGTAGTATCATGAGACAGGACAGGCCAAAAGCAAGATGGATGATAGGTAACTTCTGTAGCTACATCTGCAGCACAATGCACAGAGGTTCTCTAAAAAACGGCCCCCAAACGTATCTCTTCATATTCTGTTGATAGATATTTATTACGTTTTACACTAAAATTCTTACATATAGACCCTTTAAATGACAGTTATATGAACACTGAACCTTGGTTGCTCAAGGATACTTCAGCAGGGTGAACAAGCAAGGGTTTCATCACACATGATGTGAGGGAAAGAGACATATCTCACACAATGTCTTTTATTTCAGAAGAGTTGAGCTTAGGTTTCAGACCTACAATGGGATAACGAGAGGGGCTGACCGATATGGTTTTTTGACGAACAATAATAATAAAGTGTTTTATATGATGGCCTTTCCAAAAGCCAAAATTCTGTTCTGATTTTATGTTTTTTTTTTTTTCCAAACATCTCCCTTCTGAATTTTTCTTTTGGCAGTGTGAGCGAACCTCTGACCCAGCAGGACTATACAACTCTCCAACTTTCCACTAAAAAGCCATTGAATAATTTATCATTGTTGGATACCTTCGTGGATTTCCATCCAAATACGCAATAAAACACATTTACAGTAAGTTTCCTGTAAACACCACAACCATACAGTATCAGACTGTAAGCTGGGCTTTAATGTGGTGCACAAAAGGGAACCACTGCACAAAAGGAACCAGACGCTAATGTATATGAATTGCTTCACCCGAAGCGGCCGACCATTAGAACAGAGTGACTTTGATTTCTGGCGTGCCAACCAAAACCTGAGGAAGGAATGAAGCAGTCCTTTTGAACTTGAAGGGGGGTTGACTCCTCCGAGGGCAAATATTCAGTCAGCATGCAGACAGTAGGTTTCCACTCAATGAGATGCCAAAAGCAACAGCAAGCAGCACTCCCCTTTGAATATGGGAAGAGGAAGACCAACAGTTCTCAAGCTGAACTTGTAAAAAACAAACGTTGATTGTGAATTATTCCTCTTAGAAACCTCAATGTCCTCATCTGCAATGTTACCTGTCACCAAAATGTCCTTCAGAAGGGAAAGGAAGCGAGGAACTATTCAGTGTTTTGTTGGCTAGATAAAAATCACTCTTGAGCCGTTCCAGTGGTCCCTGTTGCTGCTGCCGCTGATGGTATCATGTAACTTAAATCATAAATAAGAGAGACAGATAACTCTCAAAAGGAAACTTTTAAACACCAAAAAGCCAAGGGGTTGATCGGTCCACTTATATAAGGTTTGTTATAGTCTTTTCAGCATTTTCTGTCTCACACATGTGGAGTCTCGAAGTGGTTTTGCGTCCGATTTCCACCCCGGTTGATCTGGCAGCAGCTGTGGTTACTGAGATAACAACGTGTGTATATTCTAATACAGGAAAACACTCCTTGAACAGCTGCTTCGTCCGAAACCCAAATGATGAGCCACTGGTGCATTCGTTTACATTGCAGCCAAACAATTAGAGCCAGTCCAAAATAACATGACCGTGATCAGATTAATGGTGCACACGGTGCGAGTAGTTTCCCACAGAACCACCGTGCTGAGAGGCCTGTAGCTCTTTATCCAACAGCTCATTGTGGCTGCGCCTGGTATCCTGTCCTATCCCTTTGCACAAATTCAAAATGATCCCCCGATGATACGATTTCTGAAACAGACACATTGTGTTTCCTGTGGCTGCTTCACAATAAAAGCCAGCATGCGTCCCCCACTCGCTTTCGACGTAAAGCCACAGCATGGTTAGGTACGGGATTTAAATCGATGGTGGACTCTCTATCATAATACCGCACAGAGAGATAATCACAGAATGTACACCTTGTTTATTTGCATGGCAGGACAGCCTCTGAAAATCCCCCACTCGGCTCAGAGCTCTACCCTCTGTTTTGCTCGAGGCAGCACATGGGGAGCACAGCTGTAGAGATCACTGTTTTTCGAGGCCAACAAGTGCTTTGATTCCTCTGCCCATCCCACAGAAGGTTGTCCCGTTGTTTGTGAAATGCGCGACCTTTTCGGCGGAGGGAGCTTTGATGGTGTATCTGCTGAGAGATGAGGGTGGTCCCTGACGGTGTGTTGATCTGTTGTGACTGGAGGGCTAATGAGGTGTAGCTCATCCTGGGGATACCACAATAGCGGTCGACTGTCGTAGGCGGGCACATTGTTAAATGAAAATCAACATCCTTTCATGTTCGCAGCTCTTCCAAGAGCGTAGGTGCGGATGAAGCGGCTATATCTTGGTCCATCTGCTTCTATTCGAGCTCACTTATTTCAGCCTTATTTTCCAGCGCTTGCAGCCCAGTGAGGTTTTACAGCGTCGCTAGCCAAATGAGGCAGAAATGGCGCGTCCTGTGGCAGCGCACAGTGCCTCCACTTAACGCCTCTCACGGAAGATATCAGACGTCCCCAACGCAGCTGCCTGACCAGCGCGATCCGGCGTGACTCAAGAATGAAGTGTGACAAACGTGGAGGGAAGATGTCTTCCGAGTCATCTTGTATTTATTAAGTTACCGCCGGTTGTAAATACACCAAGGGTGATTTCATGGAAGGAAATATTTATTTGTAACTAAAGTCGGTGCCACGCTACATGTCTGTCCCTCTGAAGTGGTCCGGAGAAGGACACATGTATACATGCAATCAGTTGTTGACGGTAAAATAAGATGAGATGCAATTAACAATAAGGCTCGGAGGAAGGAGAATGTTCCAGGGACAGGGCACACCCACATGGCTTCACACAGTTCAGCTAAGCCAGGACAGGATGCTCCTATAAACAGGCTCTAAATGATAAACAGTAGGTGGTTCACATCTCTCCTCAGAAATGGGCACACCGGGATAAAAACTATGGCACAGACATATAAATCTGTATGAATAAACCTGTGACCTATCCTCACAGTCATGACCTGGGTGTGGTAGGTATCTACTGTCATACTGCACTTATTTCAAAGGAACAGATAGTCATTCTGGTGAATTTATTACTAAGAGTCAAATGAGAAGATTTATGCTTGCATTGTACAATAACTATGATGCTACAGTTGACTGCTGTTTAGATTAGCTTAGAGGAGACACTTCAACTTGCACATGTAGGCAGGTTGGAGAACTGCTAGCTAGCAAGCTAACTATTGATTAACTCGCTGGCCAGGCTGGTCATTCAAGGCTACCTAGTCACAATATCTCCGGGGGCTGCTCTCCGATTTGTAGTGCTCTGTTTAATTCTCTGTGGCATTTGTTCACCATTGCACAATATTTCCTTCATTACAGTTAGTAACAAGCACAATAAGTTTAAAGAGATTATTTATAGATGTGCAGTCTCATGACTGGCGACAAACTATTGCTCTTTCGTGGAATAGTTTTGACTCTGACGGAGGAGGTTAAATATTATCATCCTCTATTTTGGACCCCCTAGCTTGTCAAGAAGGCTTGCTGTTCCTCAGTTCATTCCAACGCTCTGTTTGAGCTCCTGTCTCTTTAAGTCCCACACCCCACCTCCTGAATACGCAGTCACCTCTGAATGGTCGGCTCACACACGCCTGAGCCATCACCACTAACAACAGCAGAGCAGCTGCACTTTTCATATGCCTAAATTATGTAAATGGTTAAGATGTCACAGAGTCATGCAATTAAAGACAGGGCTACAGGCTTTCAAGCTCTTCTACATGCACAAGAACCCATATATCACTCAAAATGAAAAAGCATAATAGGTTTAGGCTTTTCCTTTATCCATTTAATCATCTGGTGACCCCTCATGTCTGTCTTCCAATCACCTGGGAGGTCCCATCCCCCAGGGCTGGGAGCAGCTGATCCAGTCATGGAACATTATCGATGAAAATATTCGGCACAAAAAAACCCAAAAAACACATTTCCATGATAGCTGGAATCGAGTAGGACATTGTAACCAGACATTACACTTCACTCAGATGTTTGTGTGGGTGTTGGTGTGGGGGCCTGATTGTGTGGGCCTGGACAGTTCATGCCTGGCTCCCCAGAGGGCAGTGAGGAAAAACGCTTACTGGTGTCAACGTAATGCTGCGTCACTCTTTCCTTGAAACTGAGAAATCCTCTCCGGTTTCCCCTCCAGGCTGTAGCAGCTGGCAGGGCAGCCGTAATAATGACCTGTGAACCCCCAACGGAGGAAGAGTCTCTGTGACTCAGCTCCCAGAGGTGTCTGTGAATGTCAGTGGGAGAACGAAAAGGGCCTGCTGTTCTTGGACCCCCAAGAAAAATAGAAAAGAAAGGAAGTAGGGAAATGTGTCTGCATGTGTTATGCTTTCATTCATTCCTTTGATTTGCTGAGAGGAAAACTGTGTAAGAACAGGCTTTGTTCCGATTTAGAGGTAATGGTCAAAAAGCTGATTGAAAAAGAAGAGCGCTGTTTGAATGTTCACCATCAACTGGTATTTTTGGAGTTATGGAGTAATTACCGAACCCCATAAAATTATAGCAGGATTCCCACGTTTTAATATGACCACAAATATTCGTGATTACCAGTGGCGGTCTCAGGATCTCTGAAGGGCAAGGGCAACAAAAAAAAATAATAAGGGCACCGCCGCACAGATGATACATTTATAGTGAACTGGAAGAGTACCCAAGAGAGCACTTGAGCATGATTATTCCACTGGAAAGGCATTCTAGAGGGCACTTTATCATGTGATATCGACCAAGAGGGCACTTTTGCTGCATTTCTTTGAACATGGGGGAACTGGGGGGGGGGGGAGATTGCCAAATCATATTCAGTTATGATTTGGGTCACTTGTTGATATTTTGGAAAAGCTTCGCATAGATTGGGTACGGAAAAACTACTTAGCTGAATTGTTCGCCAAAAAGTCCTACATTTCATGGTCCTCATTCGCAGATGGACTTTAGCTAAATTAGACTTTCCTTGAAATGTATTTGAAAGTGCAACAAAAGCTGGTAAGTGGACCTTGAGTTAAGAATTTGTTGATTAAATTACAATTTCCAGCTTCAGCGTAATAAAAAAGATAGCACCCTACCAAATTTGGTATTTGTCCATGACTTGTTGCCACATCTATAATATCCCCCCTGAGTTTTCTCTATTAACCTTATTAGTAGTAGTTTGAGTAGTAGGGAGCAAAAAATGTTTACCAGTGGAAACTTTGTTGGGCTAATAAAAGCTCAAGAGCTTATCCCCCTTGAGAATGAATGTGTTCATCAAATATCATGGGAATCTGCCTATGAGAAATTGTCTAAATATGTCTTGTAAAGATACTTTGTGAAATGGATATTTTGACTTGAGTAAAGTCCGTCTGGAAAGTCAAAAGATCGTCAAATACATCACAAGATTTATCCTCTGGCTCATGGTATCTTCAGCCAATCAAATGGAAATCTATCCATTACAATAGTCTTGGATGTCTTGAAAACAACATCTACATTTCATGCCTTAATCTCCCAGGGACTATAAAACTTCAAACTTAATTTTATGGCAATCTGCTTTCAATGACCTGATTCTGGTTCCCCAAGTGGAGCAGTGTGAGTATCATTGGATTCAAAAGAAAAGGTAAGATGGAATGCAACATCCAATTGGTGCTGACCAATGATAATAGAACAAATAGAATCTGACAGTCAATACAAACTCCTGGAATGAGCTTCCTTCATAGGTCATCTGGAAAGACCTCAGAATAGAACTACTGCTCTTCTTGACAATAATCTAGTTGAGTGGATTCAGGTTTCGGATAAAGATGCCTCTCGGCCACCTTCCTGTGGAGGATATGTCACGACCGACAGGGAGGAGGCCACAGGGGAGACCCAGAACACACTGGTGAGATCACTTGTCCTGTGTGACCTGCGAACACATTGTGATACCCCTGGGAGAGCAAGAGGATGCGGCTAGACAGAAGGACTTACCATGCTTAGCCTGCTGCCACAGTGACCCGGACCTCAGATAAGCATCATAAAATAGATGAATGGTTGGTTGGTGCTAAAAGAAAGGTCAGGAGGTCACCTAAACAAGGATTTGTCCTTTGGGAGACCCACAAAACCTACTACAAATTTCGGGCTGTTAAGTTTTGTCATGAGCCGAATCAGTCGAGGGGGAACTAAAACTAGACTGTGGTACTAGAAGAGACAGGAGGGGAATCATCTAATCATCGGAGTATCATCTGGGGACCATAAATTATTCATGCCTAATTTCATAGTAATCTTGTTTGGGACTCAAGTGTTGGATGGACCGGTTTACTGGCCAATATTGTTGTCCTGGGGCAGAGCCACTAGTTGGGCACAATTCAAGGGATAAGGTTTTAATATTTTGTAAAGTGTTTTCCGTTGGTTTGTGTCAGAAATGTCAAATTAATTTGATGGTCCATAGAGTCTAGTTTAAACAGAAGAGTCTAAAATTGAATTTTCACCAATTTCTTGTCAGTTCAGTTGGCTCAGAAGAGAGAGAACCTTGGAACAATGATGTATCGGAGAACTGGTTTGTTTTACTTCTAGCTGGGAAGGCAGCAGGTCCCATCCACACAATTACACCAGCATACTTGAATGGCTTCACATTGTTTCTATAAGACTGAGAGAACGGGCCTAATTCCATCCATACTGCTGCACTTAACAAGTATTAAAACTGCCAGTGGAGTAAAAGTACAGCCGCAGCAGCCATTCCAATGTGTCCCTCGCCGGGCCCTCGGAGGCATTTTACAGCTTCACACTGAAGTCATTTTCGAACGTCTCAGTGGAACATGTTAGTTTCAGGTTACAGAACATATCATGGCCCTTAAAGTTGTCACCAAGATTAAACGTGGCTACAACAGCTTGTATTTTAAAGATACAACTCTGTCATTATCATAGATAAAACAACAAAAATTTCTAACATGAATCACTATGTTTTTCTCTTTTGTTGCCTCTTTTGAACTCTGCCACAGGGTGATATGAGTAATTTCTTCCACAGGCTATAAATGAAGCGGGGTAGGGGCTAACATGATAGAGGTGCTATGAAGCCTGATGGTCTTCATTTGTGTGGGAGGGACATTCCAAGTGGATGATAGTTGTGGAGGTTTTATAATCCTGTTCCTATCAGTGATGGATTTCCCAGATGATCGCAGTCTGCTGTTCACTGCTGTGCTGTTACAGAGGAACCGGATGACAACTGGAGGAGTTGTGGTCTTCCCTTTTTTTTTCCACCCCCTCTGTTCCCGTAGGAAGTATGTCCTCACCAAATGATGTTAAATAGCAGCAGTTGGTCCTGGTAGTTTCAGCTCACGCTGTGTCTATCTGAAAAGGTGAAACTCAACCTGTATATTTACATTTAAGTTTGTAAAACAACATAACATACTGTGGAGTGTTGTACTAAACCTATGGATCAAACTATTAAAATATGGATACAGCTTTGGAGGTGGTTGTTCATTCCTTTGCAAGCTGCACAGTGGTGCATGAAGCCAAAAAAGCTCCACTTCCCGGGTATAAAATTACCACATTGTGGGGCCCAAACAGCGTGTGCATTCTGCCGACCGAGCCCACTACCTTCTGGGTTAGCTCCTGGCTAGTTTGACTGGGAATAACCTGGGAATCTTGTAGACTTTCTAAGTGTAATCGGACCGAATGGCTCAAACTGTGAATGGAGTCATTTTGCGGGGGTTGGGATGCTCAAAAAATGGATCCACCGTTTCACAGCCACTTCATTCACAAAATAAGATTAGGGGAAAAAATCTTTTTGGACCCCAGTGCATCACATGACGATGGAATTACATGGTCTGGTTACAGGAGAAAAGAGGAAAGTCTATGTGGATCAGTCAATTTTTCCAGCAAACAACATAATCTTCCCCAAAGTTCCCCAAATCTAGTTAAGGATGAGCTGCTCTGGTAGCTTTGAGGACCTTACTACCAGGGCTAGTCATGAACAGGTTTCCTCTAACACGCCCTGCTACCCCACAAACAATGTTATCTTGGTCACTATACCGCAGGTAGTTGGCTCGTTAGCTGGACATGCTAGTTAGCTGGACATGTTAACAATTCTATCTTACCTTCGGGCAGACAAACACACCGTACACTGCAATTTTTACACTTTCGCTCTTAATCTTTGGGCTCTGTAAAGGTTTGGTGGAGGAATTCAAATCAATAGGGAACAGTCAATTACAAATCCAGCCAATACCTCACTTTGTCTGATATTGTTGTGTTTGGTCCCAGTTAAAACAAGTCTGATTCACGATGCTAATCGCTTGTCTTGCTGCAACACGAGGTGAGCAGCCGAACCAAAACACAGCGTAATACCCCTGTAATTTTCTCTAAGTACTGTGATTAGGGCCAGGTCTTTGGGACAGAAGATTAATCATTATTCTTTAATGGGTCTAATAAATCTTCATCTGAAAAACAAGGGGCTTGTCATCTCATGGTTTTATTGTTCAGAAAGACATTCCAGTTCCGGGGAAGTGCACTGCAAGCCTGTATCTGCAGTTATGGAAATAACAAAAGATTAATCAGATCAATTGGATTAATAAATTCCTGCTCTAGTTTAATTTAAAAAATGATGAACATTTTGCCGTTTTACGACTTACGAGAGTTGCTTGAAGTGCACCTCGATGTCTCTATTCACTTTCTCTCACAATGTTGAGTACGGTTCTCTATTTTTTTAGTAAATCACATGCTGACATTTTTGTATGATTCTGGGAAAAAAGCTGCCCAGTATTCGAATGGAAACTCAATCACTGCTTTAAACTGATTAACGCTGAAAGCCCTATGTCATTTTCACTGGCAGCTTGACCATTTTGCCAGAGTTAATCAAATTTTGCACCGCTGCTGAATAAAATACTCAAATCCTTGTGTGATCTCATGATGCGTTCCGAATGAATCATGAATGGACGGTTTTGATGTCTGATGACGTTTGTAATTTGGGCTTCATCCCCAGCCCAATATGTTAGCTGACTGGTGATTAAAGGGCTATTTTGGCCGTTTGGTGGTTCTGGTTTTCAGTCCAAATGTATTCCAATGGCACCACTCAACAAATTATTATACTTATAAAACATAGGTTGGATCACTATTCACATTAATGCTTGTGTGCTTTCAGACAATTGTATTCTTCTTTTCTTTTTTTTAACCTTATTTACCCAATGTTTGACAAAATTAATTGTTTGTTTTTTTGAATTATGGGTCAACAAATCCATGAAATGAAATGATGAATCTATGGGTACCATTAACATGTACACAATAATGTCTTTTGAGTCCATCCTACATCCACTGACCAGCTGCCTGGAAATACTCAGAGCACCAAATGTATCAATCCACAGCTGAAAATAGTCCCCATCAAATGCACTATTTATGTCTTATTAGGTAACATTTGCCCCAAACTACAATGCCCAACTATTTTAAGAGATTATTTTGAAGAAGGTTTTTTTTTTTTTTTTTTAAAGATTTACGTCTTTGGTAGGAATGATGTATCAAATGATGTGAATCAGTGTCACTGACAAGTCAGGTGGGTAAGAAAGTATTGAAAGACGAGCTAACACATTGCTGGCTCTATGAATTTCATCGGATTTATTGAAAAAAAAAAAACATACACCAGCATTATCTGTTAAAACAGCACATGACTATCTTCTCTCTCTTTGTATATATATACATTTGTTCTACATTCTATTCTTTGCATGTCTGCACCCTCAATAATCAGTTTCTGCAGCACCTTGAATCATCTGGCTTTCATATTTAACGGGACCACATTTACTGCACACTCCCAGTGCGGAGGTGATATATATGACCTTAAGGCATTCACTGTATAGATAATTCACCCGACTGTAGCTTGAAGCATAATCTTGTTTGAATAAAAAAACTGTTATCCTTTTCTCTCTCCATTCACCAGCACCAAATGACTTCCATGTC
>CAEMYA010000506.1:8245016-8293760 GCA_903131615.1 Diplodus sargus | reverse complement strand
TTTTTTCAAATTCCACATCATTTCTCATCATGCAGTAAATGGGATTTTAGGTCATAGGAAGAAAACGGCTTTTGTTGTTGTTTTTGAGTGAAAATAAGGAAGAACTGTGGTAATCTATGATCATTAATGGAAATGTAATGTTCTGGAAGACTGCCATTATATAGAGAAACCTTTCCGTGCCTCAGTTAGGCATTACAAAATATCCTGCATGACTTCTACAGGATCAGGTACCTCACAAAATAAAGATGCCACAGACATTTTGAAATGTCAAATTACACCTACACATTTTCTGGTAAGACGAGGTCAGCACTGAAACATACCATGTGGGACTTTTCTCTAAGGGTCAGTGCGTAAACTTAAAGCTGCAACTTTCTGGCTTCAGGGCATGGCAGAGAGACAACAAAACAAATAAACTGAGCTTTAGAAATGGTCTTTCAGCACAGCACTGCACTTCAGAGTGTCCAGATAAAGGTCACGAATGGAATTATTGGAGTATGTATCATCTCCAAATAAATCCAAGTTAAGTAATATACAATATGTGTCTGTCTCTGCACTGCCTAGACTCCTGCTGGGACACTAAAGTCATGCTTCAATTACTGTATCTATGTAAACAAGTCATGTTCAGAATACACAGGTTTACATTTTCATAATGTTTGGTAAACCCCGGGGCCTTCAGCTCTATGGAGTGGAAAGAAAAAATGCATGACAGATTCTCGCACCGGTGGAAAAAGATCTGTAAGTGTTGCCACATGTTCATGTAGACATCACGCAGCCATCATGTAACAGGAGAAACGCAGACAAGCACAGATAGCTTTTGCTTTTGTGGTGAGCCATAAGATTCAGAAATGAAATTACCATACAGCCTCCAGTGATTGCCAGGATGGATGTTCTGTGTTGCAGCCGTCGAGGGGAGCAGTAAAGCAGACGTCTGAGATCACAAACTGCAGCGCTTTCATGTAATGTTTGGTTCTCTCTTTCAACTAAGATGGACTGAAATGCTGCTGACGAACAGACAAACACATCATTTGAAATATGAAACAGTTATATTAAGAGAGGCAAATTCAGAGTGCAGGGAAGCAACTTTTACCTTTGTCAGTTCAAGATAGTTCCTCTGAGAGGTCGCTCTCGCTTTTGGCAATGCCCTACTCACACTCACACATTTACACACATGTTTGCCTTGAAGCTGCTCAGTACAAGTTTGACCTTTTGACCACAGAGTAGCAGTAGGGGGGTTCATGGCCTTGATAAGGGGCACAGAGATGGTGCTAATGAGGGAGAGACGAGCTTCTGTTAAGAAGCCAGAAAGATGATTTTTTTTTTTTAGGCTAAATGCACTAAAACTACTTGGTTTGATTAAGGCAATGAAACTACTTTGTTGGGTTTAGGCACTTAAAGTACTTGGTTGGGTTTAGGAGAATATTATGCTTTGTGTTTGTGTTTGGTTTGGCCTAAACCTTACCAAGTAGTTAGGTTAGGTTCAGGCACTGAAACCTCTGGGTTAGGTTTAGGCGATGAAAGTTGGGTTTAGGAGAACTTTTTGGTTTCTGTTAAAATCACTACATTACTTCTGCAACTCCAATTACGAAAGTGCCTACATTATGTAACCTAACTACATTAGTTAGTTAGGATAACTTAATGTTGACTTGTGGTTTAACCCTGGACACCAACAGCAATCTCCTGAGGAAATTCCTGTGCTTTTTAACCCGACAATCCTAACTTCTCCTTGTACTGACTTGTCTCTCTTTATAGTACTTCTCCCCACTCCCTCCTTTGCAGCAGTAGTAATTACTAAGGCCACTAGAGGTCACTGCCTAACAACAATACGAAACATAAATATGGTTCGTAACAAGCTACTTTCACAGACGACGCTTAAATGTGATGTTCAGTAGTATTTTTCCACTGTTTCAATACTATCAATCCTTCTCTGACTGGACTAAAGGGCTTCTATAGTTACAAATAACATCACATGAATGTCACCGATAGACCTGAAGGAAAGTGTTCCTTTTAAGGGACAAAATGTTTCGATTGTTTTAGATCATGGTTGTGTTTAATTGGTGCTTTGTAGAATAGAGATTCATTCATGCATAACACATAAACGTCTTACTCCACTGGCTGGCTATAGGCACCATAACACTTGTAAGTAAATTAGATGGATTTTGGCAAACTCCACTTTAAAAACACTGACTCAGCAGGAGCAGGTGTCACGCGGGGCTGCAATCTCTGCCTGGAAGCTGCAAAGATCATTTGAAAGAACCCTGGGTCCGGGTGCGCTCGAACATAAGTCATCACTCACCTACTCATTTGTGCATCTCACAACGTGGTCATAAAGCTGTCACCGAACTTTCAAAGACACCCCATCACGCACCTCACTTGCGAGGATATTATTGGAGTAACTGGGAACACATGCCACAAGGAGCTCTTATTAATGAGGAACTTTGACGTGCACATCGGTCAAACGTTACAAAAAAGCTAACAAGGCAATAATGCAGCTGTCGAGAGTGTTGATAACCAGCTACAGATTAATTCAATGGACAGAATTAAATTGTGTCTGTGTAAAGTTAAATATTTGTGTAGGAGTCGGAGAGCCCTTCCCCTCGAGCAGTAATGCATAGTAAGAGCGCTAATAATGGTGTCCCGATGTCACGGTGGTATCATCGCTACTGACCTGTTTCTCTCTCCAGTCACCTCCGGTCAGGTTTGGACTTTGACTGTTTTTACAGCATAACTGGACACAGACTTTCCACTAAGATCTGTCAACGGGGGATGAGTAAAAGTCTGCCTGGGCCGCGTCCACCGGAGGAAGACTCCAGATTACTTCTGTTGCCAACAGGCTAATTCACAACACATGTAGTTGAGAGCTGAGAGGAGGAAGCCTGTGAGGTGGAGAGACAGAGACTAATGCTGCTACTGCATCTAATCCCGCCCTATTAAATCATGATTAAATATTGTTCTTAAAATGTTACCGCGATGAGGCCTCCTGGTGGAACGGGACGTGTGACATTGCGTCTGTAGCTGGACGTCACCGCACTTTTGTAATCCCCTTTATCATTTTTCATTTCCAGTATATTTCAAAGAAGCAAAAACATGTTAAAATAAATCTTTCAAAGTTTACTACCGCTAATACAGGTCATACACACTTTATCCTCTGTTAAAACCTGTTTGAATTGAAGTCCTCTCATTATTAGATCCATAACTCCTCTATGGCAGGCAAGCGAAGTTGACTTCACTTCGAACATGACATCATCCTGCAGACAACATGCACCATGTTAACAACAGCTGTAGCTATTAGTGATAGTCATCACGGCTGTAACAATTACAGATGAATTATAGAGCGGCAGAGGCAGTTGTGATTTCTTTTTCTTTTTTTTTTTGGACCATAAGTCACTATAATCTTCCAGCATTACAGGAGAAAGATCGGCCCCCGGCTGCAGCTGACAGTCTAAATTACAGCCTGGTTCCTCCTGGCCATCAGCACGCTAATCTGCCCTACAGGGTGGTCACACCACCGGGCTGCATACAGCACGTCCTCACATTAACTGCAGCCTGTCCTCACAGTAACTGCAACAATACAGCTAACCTCAATAATGAGGCCTATTATTTTGCAGCAAAGACAGTGGATATTTTCTTCTTCTAACGGCTTAATTGAAACATTAAACTGTAGTCCTGTAGTCCTGCAACAGCATACTGTCATTAGTGCAATGTTTTTCTTTGGCAGTGTTTGAAACTACAGAAGTCTGACAGTGACGGCACCACCTCAAGGTTTGTAGTTTTGACACAATATGAGGCTATTTAGCGGCAAAAAGGGGGCCAGACAGTTGCCGCCTGAATTATTGTGGCACAAACGCTGCGAAGGAATAAACGTTTCATGGAAACATACGCCAAACACATGAATACTACTCAAGTTGGCCTCGACCCTGACTAGCAATGTTGACCAATGACACCAAACAGAATATCTGCATCATCACTGCGCGAGCTCTCCCAGCGAAAAACCGCATCCTGAGCTTCACCAAATTGAAATTTACTGCAGGGCTATTATGTTTGATTTAAGGCATGTTTCTTTTTATCTCCGCAGCCTGTACTTTTTGTGAATAATGAAGATATGCAGTGAACTTTTCTCTGGATATACACCGAAAAACAAACCAGGCAAAAATGGCAGCTGCATGATATTATTTTTATTATTATGTAAATTCTTTCCATTTGTAACCCATCTAGCGTTTCAGTTGAGCTAGAATGTTCTCAGATTAATGGCTTGTATTAAATAGTCATTCATATAATGTGGAGCAGAAATACTTAAACCCACTGTGTATACAAATTTGTATGTGGTCATGACATCTATCAAATATCTGATGGCAGAATTTGTTGTTATACTGAAAGATGAAGTAATCCTGGTGAAAATCTGGGATATTACAGATTTTGCTTTTCATCCTCAGTTTTGGTAGAGGCTGCCTTTTTTGCTGGAGTTGGACATTTTAAAGCCTCCCTAAAGGGGGACTGCACATTGTTCCACCAAATCATTTCAGCCCCATCAGACCCAAAGGCCATATAACCTGTTATCCCAAAAATTCACTGTTCCGAAGGCCCTCTGAACTTTTTGCCCTTGATATCTTAATGTCGGGTTAGGGTTGTGTGTTGTGTGGTCGAAATTTTTCAGTGCATGGGGCATTTTTACAATTGCATCAAAATCGTTATTTTTAAAAAACTAAGAAGGCTCGACACAACATGAAACTTTGCTCGTAGTATCACCAGGGTCTCTACACATGAAGACAAGCATTGAGAACATTGATTGTGTACACAGAGTTTGCTAAAAAGAGAGATTTTGGACAACACAGCAAAAACCCTGCTGATCTGGCACCATGGACAGGGTTGAATAGACAGGTGAAGCCCCTCCCCTTTTGGTGGACCGCCTCAGGGCCTTGTTACAGAAAAAAAAGTGAGTGGTGAGAGACATCTTTTTTTTATTCCGGTAGAATTGTGCCATGAATTACACACATGATGTGATGGTGGAATTTAAAGATGATATTTCATCTTGAAAGTCTTTGGGTGTATGTAATGTTTTGCAAAAACTGCTCACCCAACACACACAAAACTGATGTTGTGGCGATTACTGACAACACTGTATTATTCGACCTAGACAGTGTTGTCAGTAATCGTGATTAGCCAAAGACCACTTGTGGTAAAAAAAAGTGAGAACAGAATACACAGACAGATCCACAGATTTCCTTTTTTTCTGTATTTTCTGTAAGTCAAAGGGTGTCAATGGCCGCAGTCAATATACATATGTTTCAGACAGTTTTACGACTTGCACCAGTTACTAGAGAATCTGACCTGAACATCTAGGGGGAAAACATGACAGTTAGCAAAGCATCTGCCCTTGTCTCTGATCATTGACAGTCACCATCTCGGATTCTGTTAATGGTTTTGAAACAGTTTATACATAACAGGATTTGTTGTCTTAAAATAAGCACTTACATTCTTAATAAAACCCACAGAACTGGAAGCGATATTCAATTTCCTTTCTGGCATTCACCTGCCTCTCTTGTCCGGAGTGAATTAAAATTAGTTTTTGGGGTTTCTTTTCATATTTTTCTCCTGCACAGAGGATGGATTTTGTTATTTAGGACAGGACTGACTGGGGGGATACCTGCAGGACAAAACATTGTCCGCCACGGTGTGGTAGATTTCAGTAACATTCTGTATGCCCTGTGCAACAGGTTTCTATTTCACTGTCGGTCTTTCACTTGCCTGCAGACACAAACAAATCGGGGATGCTGGACCTGGCGTGTACACTGGCCATGAAACTTTGAGAACATCTCATTCAAATAACCGTTACACCCCTTAAGACTATCATTTTGTTCCCCTTTAATTAACTTGCGGAAAAAAAGCAAACGTAAAACACTGGATATATCTGAGTAACACTCCACGCTGATGACATTTGAAGGGTGTCGGTTCATGGAGCGTGAGCTAAAATCAGAGTTTATTAGCTGCACGGCTCTAATTGTTTGGTGCCAGTAATGAGGTAATGGACACAGAATGATTTGCGGACAATAAACAGACTGGAAACGAAATACTCGTACGGAACAAATCATCACAAGAAACCATATTAGCTGCTAATGAGCTGCAGCTTTTTGGAGAGCGTTTGCAGGTGTTTGATAAGACTGATCTTCTCTCTCACTGCAAAGATGTTAGATGTGTGGGAATGGAAACTGCATGACTGATCTGGTATTGTAAAAGGGTGGAGGAATCCTGGAGGTGGGGTGGAGCGCTGCCATGGTGAACACAGTGCCTGGACTGTTCTGGATAATTTGTAATACATCCACTTTGCTCATTACAACTACAGATGGCTATTTGCTCTCTCTGCCCCCTGAGCAGTACGGCACGCTGGATTTTTTTTTCCCCCAGTCATGAGACATCCAACTCCGCCTCTGATTGGCTAGTACCCGCTGCTCAGGTTGCTTGGGTTAGGTTTAGGCATGGGAAGTGAGATTGGTTAGGTTAAGGGTTACAGTTTGATTGTAAGCCAATCAGAAGGCAGAGTAGGGCGGGTCCTGCGTTCAGCCTCCTTGAAAAAAAAAATGGCACACATCACTTTAAGCTGGACTGAAATCAAATGCTTCATCACAGACCACTCTATCCACCCCCAGCTGAAATTATGTTTATGGTCATATGTCATGTCCCTGTCTCTGCTAATGGAGAATATGTCTGACAAATAGGAGGAAAAATAAGGAGAAACTGCTCTGCTATGGGTAAAATCATGGATACTACAGCAACAGGCTCAGCGAGCTTTCTCTTTCTTTTTCCAATTCTCTTTTCGCACTCTGATCTGCTTATTTCAACAGCCAGTCAGAGGGATTCTCTCATCGACGAGCCTCCGCTGATTCTAGGTGCTGACGATGGCTGTCCAATGCCAGCGGTGCTGGACACACCGCCCTGACCCTCACCTGACCATGACTAGACGCCAATGCCCAATGGCTGACCATTAACCTGGCGTGTCAGGGTTTTAAACCATCATTCTCCATTCAAGACTCTCTGGCTCTCAGTTACCTCAAAGAAGTGCCATTCGAGCTTGATTTTGGTCACTGGCACAAACTCACATATCAAAGTTGGATTTGGTGCCAAAAATTAGTGCAGATTTATTTCCCTCCTGCACAATCACATCATTGCGATCCATTGATCTTTTTTCTTTCCTTTCCTTGTTTCTCGGTTCTGCATGTGCTCTTTTCCTTTTCCTATTCAGCCACTCAGGCTGTTTCTCGTAATAATTACCTAATGCAACTGTTTATTCCAAAAATAAACCCGAAACATACAGTTTAACTTACTGCCAGAGGATTTGTTTCCTGTAAGGGTCCAATCCAAGGATAGATGGAAGAGCAGATGTAAAAGCTTGGAACAACTGGATAAAAGTGCTATTTCCATAGATTGGATTGCAGTAAATACTTTTCAGATTATCGGTCAAATCAAATGTACATTTCCTGCTCTGCCGTGGCAAAGGACCAGACCAGAGCTCTTCATCATAAAACTGCTGTAGCAAAGGAGAGTGAGGAGTCTGCGGGTTAAATGTGGTCAAATGTTTGACGACAGCTAGTGGAGAGTGGAGATCAAGGTGAGAAACTGGAACATCATGGCTACTACCATCTGTGCATTTTGCCAAATAAGCAGAAGCAGAAATACGCTGAATCTGACAGATACACCAGCACAATGTATTATCTCACACACAAACATGCTGAGTGTGGCCAGACGGTCTGATCTCTCCAAACTGGCAGACCAGAATCCCGGAGGTCTTACTCCCACTCAGTCCTGCATCTGGCCTTATACTCACACACGGAATGGATATTAATGATGATAATAGAGGCAAGTTTTAGCTTATTTAACTGGTGCCATGAACACAATTTAGATTTATGGGACTGGATCAGATCAGAAAATGATTCCATGTGAATCTTTCCCAGTTTTCTGGCATAACAAGTTGTAAAGCCGACATCTGTTTGTTTATTTGATTATATATTTTCACATTTTTTTAAAGCTGCATAGGAAAATCAAGCGCACTCGGACATTTCTGTCGGATCCAGTTAATGATTTCTACATCACCTCATAATGATGTCAACGAAAGTCGGTCGGGGGTACTATTAAGTTTAAGAGTGCGTTATCAAGAGTCATCGAAGTGCTGAAATGTAGCTTGTCTTCACCCCTGTGGTGTTTTTTATGAAAGCCAGTTTCTTAGCTAGCTAAGGTGTTCAGTGCTTAATAGCCATAGTGCTGATGAAACGCCTAAATCTGGATTTGGAAAGGCACCCTCGAGGACACTTTATCATGCATCCTAGAAAGCAATATGTCACATATTCTCCAATGGAAGGGGACTGCTACGAAGTTTATACCCTTCATTTCTATCAAATAAACTTAAGTACAGTTCAAGTATCTTTCCCAAGTCTACTTTATGTAGTCGGCACACTAGTATCAGTGTGCTAGTTGTATGCCTGCAACACTTTGTGGGACTAAATGCATCCACGTTTTATTTTGTACTGCAGCTGTGAACAAAAAGACTGAAATGAACCTCGAGCTAATGGTAACACTAAATGGTAATATTCTGCCATAAAAGAGTTATAGGTTCAAGAAACCCATAGTTTGTTAGAACGTCCTACCTGTAACAAGAGGGCACTATATTTTGGGGTATTTACAGGGTTTCGTATATTGTCCCATACCTTGTTTTAAAGCTGTCTAACTTTAATATCACAAACAGACCAATCATATCAACCGCAGGCATTATATGTTAAGTAGCCCCCTTACATAATATGCATTTTTGTTATCCGGCGGTTTTTGGCAGTGTTGCCCAAGCGGAGTATATATTGCTGTGGAAGCCTCTCCCCCATCTCAAGCCAACCATGTGCTGAAACATTTTCCTCCGCTTTCTCTCTGTGGTTTATGGGAAAGCTTGTATTTCCAGGAGATTTGTTTGAGGCTTCGAACAAACACTGGAAACACCTCAACTGGATTTGAAATTAAGCTGGAGCCTAATCAGAGGCCGGTGGGCGAATGCACACAATCAGCAGAAAAGTTCCACCAACCAGAGGCACAAATGGCCTGCAGAGGAAGGAGAAGATGTGTAGGCGCCACAACGAATCCCAGATACTATCACAAGTTTACAGACAGATCCATTAACATATTTGGTTTGCGGATTTTACCCGCACTAATAAAAAGCAAAAGATCACAAATTCCAGGCTCTTTTTAGCTTGTTTTGTACTTGAACCATCACAACACAGTAAGTAGCAGTATTTTTTAAATGAGTTCTTTCGTGTGTGTCTGTGTCACGATGCGCTCTGATAATACTGACAGAAGATTTCCTGTAGCATGACAGCCTCTGGCGCCGTTTTATTGCTTATATTTCCCCAAAAATTGATTGAGCATCTCCTCATTTCACCCTCGATGCCACTGTAAACAAATTGGATGAAGTATGATAATATTATTTAAGGGATTTGCTGCTATGGCAGTCCCTGTTTCTGTCTCCTGCCAGAATGGTAGGAAAGAGTTCCTCTGAGCCTTCCAAGGTAAACAAGACAATTTAATGATCTTCCCAGGTAATTCTTGTATTGTGAAAGCAGCCCGGCTTGAAAAGCGAGGGAATGTCAAGTGCTCGGCTGGCTTGAAGCCTTATCTTCTGAATGGTCTATTCTTACCTGCTTAAGAACTGGGGACTGGAATTTTAGTCCAATTTATAGATTTACTTGATTATTCAGATTTGAGCCAGTTATTAACTCTAGAAATGATGAACAGCCTGTTTTGTTTTATTTATTTACAGCAACTGTAGAATGGAAGAACACTAAGGATATGACTGTCATCCACATCACCTCTACGGACTATTAACCCGTTATCTTAATAGATATCACTGATGATTGAGAAGGACAAGTGAAAGAAAACTCATCCAACCGGTCATTTATCCTCGCTGTATTAGGGTCCTTTATTAAATAAGACATATTATGCTCATTTTTGGGTTCATAGTTTAATTTTGGGTTACGACTAGATTAGCTTTATATAATTTAATGCTCCAAAACTGCATTCGTTTTCTCATACTGTCCACTGTATTCCCCCTCTGTCTGAGAAACCCTGCTAAAGCGCCTGTCTCTTTAAGGCCGAATACCGCGTCTCCTCTGATTGGTCAGCTTACACACACCTGAGCCAGCACCACTTACAACAGAAGAGCAGCTGTGTGCAATCATTTTTCGATTGACAAACTAGCCACTAGGCATAAATCATGCACATGTGACGTAGTGTGATGTCACAAACTGACACCAAGTGCCCGACTACTTGATGAGGCGTTTCAGGACTCTGTTTTCTGTGGGAGACAGGAGCTTCCGTTTTGAGACTTGGACCCTTTTTAACTTTCAAGATCTTTTACATGCACAATAACCTATGTATACATCACACTGAAGGAACGGAAAAAAACAAAAAAGCATAATACCGCTCTTATACACTTTTGATTTTGTAGCAAGTTATCAGTTTTACTGATATGTGTAAGACTTACAAAAATAGCATTTAAAGCAACTAACATCTTCACTGAACACACGGATATACATCAGACTGCTGTCAAAGACCAGCACGTTTCTCAGCCTCCTGAGCCCATTACGTGTCTGCACTTTCGATTTTATTTCATGCTTGCGGCGCCTGTTTTTCGGTTTGGCATTCTCTATTTTTTCCAGTTATTTTCTCCAGCGCAGGAGCATAAACTTAATACTAGCTAATGGCTGCATCTTCCTTTTGCGGCAGAGCAGTGAGAAAAATATTCTGTGATATAACGTTCCACCTTCCCACCGCGCAGATACGAGCGGCACCTATGGTCCACTTTTTTGTTTTCGTCTCAGGACGTAGCTGCAGATCTGAAATGTAATATGCCCGCTTTGTGTTTGTGTATCATCATTTTTAAGCGATCTCCATCAGCCGCGCTGCTCGGGTTGCATGTCGAGGTGATCACATTGGATAATATTCACGGCGCAAATAGATGGCTTAGCTTGGCCTCCGTGCTTGGGGACCCTCGGGATTTCCAAAATGCTCGGTGCATGAGTCTCTTTAAGAGCTTCCACAGATGTGCGAGATATATAATCCGCTGCTGGCTTTGGGCATCATGTCACTTACCTCCTATCAAAACACCCGGCGCACCTCAACACCGTTCAGCCAGCAGTCAAACCTGAGCCTGAACAGAATAAAGCGCAGACAAACTCCCTTGACCGTTTTCACACATTTTCATCCGGGGCTGAGATCACTCGCACTCACGCGCAAGCTTTGCAGATGCTGGGGAGGACGTGGGCAAGAAGAAGACTCCCTGCTGATTTGTCTCACTGCTGCCAGGCTTCTGCTGAAAAGAGGATGCAGGGCGGCCTTCTTCATTTCTTAAATGTGTTCGGAGAAACTGAAAACTTCTCCGCTTCTGCCATGCAAAAGATTAACAGTAAAGGGCACGAAAAAGCTGAAATCTCTGTCAACAACTCTGTGAATTTTCCATGTTTCGAAGAAGTGAGGTTGGTTGCGAGAACAAATGGAAATAGTAATGTTTTTAACAGATTTTCATGTGGACACGAAAGAATTGCAGATTTTTTCTCAGTGCTTCTCTTTTTCTTTCTTTCTTTTTTTTTTCTCCGTCTTATTTGGCTGTCTGTCCACTTTGTTTCCAGCCATGAAATGTGCATGTGTACTTGTGTGTGTCATTGTGGCAGAGAACAGACACCAGAGGGAGGATGATGGGAAGTGAAGCAGCGATTTGTCAGCTTTCCTGTTCAACCTTACTCAGATTGAAAAGGTAACGCTTGACAGAATTTTATCCATTTGTTGAACATGCCCCTGATGATTCCGACGGTAAGAAAGATACGTTGTTCGTCTCATAACCTTCAGGCAGTCGCGTTACTCCCAGTGATGAGCAGAGCGGGTTGGCGTCTGTTGCTCATTACCAGTATGGCCTCCTGAGCGCCTGGTATCTGCTTCTCTGAGGGTCTGTGTTCTGTAAGTCTGCAGGGATGGAAGACATTTCTATTTCATACCGAGGACAGCTTGAAGTATTTTTCTGAATTCATAAAATCCAGATTGGCTTTTTATTTGAAATAAATCATCAATCACTCTGGAATTCTGATAAATTAAATACACATTCGATCAGAGCGTTTCCATTCAGGATCAACTGCTAGGTGCAATGTCATGATGGATCTTCACAGCTTTTCCCATAACATTTCAGGGACATGTCATGGTTTTTAAGGTGACACATTCTCCATCAAAACGATAATAAAAATGCAGTTTGATGATGTGGTGAAGTAGCGTGGGATCATGGGAGCTGTTGTCTTCATCGTTGAACAACCATGAATTGCTGATGAAAATCCATATCGCAGGCAGAAATGTTCAGGGAAATGTTCATGTTACAAATAGTTTTGTGTACTGACTTCTTTCCTCACTCTTGACTGAAGTTTATACCAAGGTGACTGGAAGAAACTCACAGTTACCTTGAATACAATTACAGAATTCTCTGGGTTTGATCATTGTTGGAAAGATTTGTTATAATGTACACGACACAACAGAATACATATATCAAGAAGGTCCAGTCATGTGTATAAGTGAGTGTTGCTCATTACATTTTTAAGGGGCCCCAAGGCAAAAATTACCACTGGGCCCCTATCAAACCTGCAAACCCCTCTATAGGACCAGACCTCAATGCAGTGCTGTTGGGATGACTTATTTTTGTGGGCCAATACGGAAGTTAGCATCACCCTGGTTTCCCTCGACAAACAGGGATAGTCATATATCTTGAGAACCACTCTTCTAGAATGACCTGTTTAAATCACTATGTTAGCCAGAACCTTGTCACTGTGAGCATGGTGTTAGCACTTCACCAGCTGTTAACATGGCCGTAGAGTCTTGGTCTTGTTAAAGGGGCTTTTCTGCCGCATGCTAATTAAAACAAGTGGAAAAATGACAGCCCCAGGCAACACAGGGGGCCCTCAGAGTCTGAGGTAGGTTCACACTTTGCCTAGCTGGTAACCCAGCGATTCTAATCCCCAGTGATTTGGAAAAATTACTTTGGACTTTATGAGTTAGAAAATCTAAACTGCAGGGCTCATTTGAAGGATCCTCACATTACATTTAGAATGTTTTTCATCTGCAGGAACAGCTATCATGGAGCGATACTGTAGTTAAAACTAAAAATGTGTTTTAGGCAGTAACTGTGACGCTCACCACTTGTAAACATACGTGTAATAACACACCGACAAGGAAGTGCAGCCGTTTTCATCTCTGCCCTCCACAGATGTAGTGACTATAAAACCCATCCACTTATTTTCTTTCAAGTTCAAACAAGCTCCTAAGCGGATGTTGTGCTCATCTACAGTCTCTAGAGGAGATGAAACGTAGTGCATCTGTACTGGGCAAGAGAGAGACAAGTGCAGGAAAGGTGTTTCCAGACGAGGGATTCCCTCCATCATAATGCTAACATGTGTTACCGCTTCACAACCTCTGGGCTTTCTGGCACAGGTGCCATGCACAGGTCAAAGAGAGTCAAATCTAAGATGGAGGAATGTGGCAGCAGCTGGTTTTATTGCTCATTTCTTTGGATGCAGATGCTATGCATCATGGGGACTTTACGGCCCCTCCTAAATGGAGTCCAAAATAAAAAAAAAAATTGGACTCCTTTTCAATGTCAACCCCCTTGGCGAGTTGACATAGAAGCAGCCGCTTACTGGAGTGAGGTGCAAATCAGGACACGTAAAGTGATGCCATGTTTGAAGTGGACTGTGGCGGTGTAACATGTTTGGCAGGTGCACTCAGTCGATGCTCATTAAACCAAACAGAACTTTCAAATTAAAGCCTAAATGTAATCATTGGTTTCTTTTCCTTTAATTTTCAGATCCTTATCGTGTGGTGAGCCTTCCTGCAAAACTTTCCGATTGTTTATCCTTCAGCTGCGCTTGACGCATTTATTTCTGGCATCAGCTACAGAGAAGGGCTCCTGGCTTCCTCTGATTGCTGGCTGTCAATCATCTTGTGAGTTTAACGGTTTGTCCGCATCAGGATGTGGAGCCCCCACAACAAAGGCTGCTCTGCTTCTGCAGCTGAGATGCATGAGTAAACAGGCTGGGAGTCGACCTTAAAGATGATTACTGTGTTGTTTGCTGATTACAGTGTACATAGTGCTCAACATGGCCCTCGTGTTTGTACATGTTGATTACATTTCCTCTTCTTTATGTTTTGCCTTTGGAGATTCAAATATCAAAAAACGGCACTTAGACGGGCGCGTACCTCCGCCACAGGCCAAACAGTCCCCTTTACTCATTCATAGATTTTTTTTCATCAAGATCCATACATTATTCTTTGAGAAATTAAGGAAAATGTGGTAAAACAAAATTGGCAATGTGGCAATGTTATAGAAAGTGAGAAAAAGTTCCCTGGATACTTCCTTTAATCTGGATCCACACCAAAAGTTCATGGGGCCTAATCGGGGCATCCTTCATCCAGGTTTCGTGGAAATCCATTTTGTAGTTTTTGTGTAATGCTACTGAAAAAAACCAATGAACCAACAAACTGACACAGGTGAAAACTTAACATCCTTGGCAAGAAATTATGCTGTTCTCCTCTAATCCTCTGACCCCTCTGTTCTAAGTAAGCATTTGCGTACAATGCCAACAGAACTTTTCATTTGGATTGTGAATCTCTCCCTGATAACACGATCCAATATCTGATTCAGAGACGATACATTTCTAAAACAGGACAACTCGGTAAGATTTGATGTGATTCAGTGGCTGACTTTGTCTTGAGTTTTATTGCTTGTAAAAGTTACTAGCATCCACATAATTACTCCTTGCTGTCTGCATGCATTTCATCATGCCTTCTCTCCAGGTGCCTGTTACTATCATGCTACCGATGAACTTAATGGCTGTTTCACAGACTTCACAAACAACCAGACTTTTGCCCAGTTTTCCTTCTCTCTGTTCAAACCCAAATGTCTTCCAAACTAAAGACTTGATGGTTAACTATCAACTGTGAACTGTGAACCGGTTCAGCATTTTAGGACATGTTGTCTTTGTTTATCCCTGGCAAGCATGGATCCAATAGCAAAGTTAGCAGCTAAGTTAAGCCTCACTCAATGGCTTATTAGCTTAATTTAACTCATAGTACATTGATATTGATGCAGGGTACGCACATCAATGTACTCACATCTCTACTGTTGAAAACCAATTTCTGATTCACATCGGTGAATCTTTACCCCCATAAAACATTTGTTGAAGAAGTTGTGTGACCTGTAGAAGAACTTGTTGCATCCTAATCTTTACAGGTTTTGGACACTCGGGCAGGGTTATCCTCTCTGGCATCAACACACCTCTTCTGCTGCCAGTGAAGCAAAAATGAAACATACACACTTTTACCAAAAGGAAAATGTAAAAAGATATTAATTCAACAAATATGAAATACAGTTGATTCATCTCAGGCCTAATATCCTTGAATAAATATCAGTGGTTGAACTCCATCGATGAGTAGATGATCTGATCCAGTGTGCTAGAGAGAAAGAAGCGACCTTATTGAAACCTCTGGGATTTCATTTTGTGAAATCCTCTGTCAGTTCATTTAATCTTGTGCAAAATCTGGATTTGATTCGCATTCAAATAGTCAGACTATAGAGACGCCGCTGAACGGCAATAACACGTTATCAACAAGGCCACCTATCTTCTTCTGCACTGTAGAAGTCAGCTCTAATTTATTGTTCTAAAGCAGATCCTGGAAATGGCTTAACAGCACTGGACAGAAGCAGACCGATCATAGTCTGCTCCCTTTACTAGATTTTGTAGAAGCTGTCAAGTGGAAAATTCTTCAAAGGTGTGTTGAGACACTCAGACAAAGTGTGATAGCAGCTGTTTGGGAGGTTAACTGTCACTTCATTTATGAAACACTGGTAACTATACTAGTCTTTGAGTTTGGCTACCTCTTGTGATCTATCCCCCAGACTGATCTGAGGTGAGAAGACTTATTTTAAATAGCCATGCGGGCCCGCATTCTTTCTAAGAAATGAAAATGATTTTCCCCCGTCTATGACGGGTTCACTACGATCCAAACGAGTCTCGCATAATATTTGTCCAACACAAACCATCATAAATAACTTTAGATGGCAGTGTTATGTCATCAAAAACCTCTCAGTCTCAGTCTGGTCTAGAGTAACTCAACTTGTTATGCAATGGCATTAAGAGAAAGGCTCCAAATTTCTGGCAAGGCTATATAAAGCTTTTGGCAGCACACTTGGTGCTGTTTCTCCTCTCCAGGCCACACGGATCTCTGTTTAAGACAATATGTGTTCCTCCTCAGAGCCAGGCCAAGGTTTTTTCTCATTTAACAGACATGACACATTGAAAGCAGATTTTAGCGAAAAAAGTGCACTGATGTGTTTTCTTAGCTGTCACTGTGAATTAATTTCTAGTGGTAAAATCAGTGTGATCTCTTACCAAAAACAGCACCTTTATGAATATACTCCTACACTGAAGCCAAACAGCTTTCAAAAACACACATGAATATGTAGTTTTAGTTTAGTAATTACAAGTAATAAATTATTTCCTAAAACACTTAGGCACTGTATTTTCATCCTTCTGAGACTATTTTCATGTGTGGATTAATAAACATTTGATATTTACAGATCCAGGCTTAAGCCTCCTGAACAGATAGATCTAACTATCTAAATTCATACCCTACAAGTTGGACCACAACAGCCAATGAGAGAGGCATCCTGGAGCAGCTGACAGTGCTGCCCAGCACTGGTAAACATCATAGCTTTTGATGCTAACGTTAGCTAGCAAACTACTGTTGACCGAAACTTAAAATTTCTCCTCAAGTTCTCGCTGCAGAATAGAAAACTGGTGTTGACCATGTATCCCCACTCAACCAGACTCTTACTGAAGGAAATTTGGTGTACCATCCTAATCTCTGTTTTGTTTATGTCTGCTTCTCCCTAAGATCAAGTGAGAGGGCTGAAGAGCCATGAAGCTAGAGCACTGAAGCCACGCCCCTACCGCTGCACAGGGCGCGGTTCTCTGTTTATTCAACAACACATCTGCTCAGTGTAATATGGAACGCTTCTTGAGATGTGCAAATAACATACCAACAGAGAGACATTCCTTGCTTTATTTAAATTAAAGTCACAGATAACTCATTGTTTGTTTTGGTTTTCAGTTCACAATAAGGAATATACAGAAACTCAACAGCATTTTGGTTTAAGAGCCCAAACTGCTGTGGATGATAACAATAATGATGTACTTTTTTTCATAGTAAAGAATGTGCATTCAAACTAATGCAGAGAACACAGCTGCACACTGTGTGCAGTTCCATTGGAAGGAAATTCTCTGGGCATTAATTACTCCATAAATCTACATTGTGTAGTTAATGTGGTCGCTCTGTCACAAAGATTGATGGCTGGACTTTGTTTTTCTTCAGCAGAGTTATGGATTGATTAATAGCATAACCACAGGAAGTGGAATGACAGAGGAGTTTTTCCACCCTTACGATATCACACAACCGCAGAGCTGTATAAAGATAATATCAGAATAAAGTCAAACAGTGGTTGTGATAGCTTTCAGATTGTATCCATAGGTTTGATTTTCTAATATCTGGGACTAAAAGTGCTACTTATGCAGTCTCCATTTAACTGTCAACTCATGGCAGTTGCAGTTGTGTTTCTTTGTATATCTGTTTATTAATACTTCTTTTTTTTTAGAATCAATTATTAAAGAGAGTTACAAATCAAATGAAATTTTACAACTAGGATGATACATCTGCTATGTATTAATGATTAATATATTATTGGAAGATTTGCATGTGTTTTTTTATGTTATCCAAACATGAGCTCTCCAGGAAAAAAATTAACACAGAAAAAGTGCCTTTGTACTTGATGAGAAGGCCCAAGTTAACAGCCAACACATAATTTATTGTAAATGATGACTATTCATACAGCCAGTGGATACAATCAGGCGAGCTGAACTACAGTTAAGTGATCTTGTCTTCCGTGCAACTAGCAACAGATTGTCGCAGCTGAGTATCTTGTGTCCTTACAGACAAATCCTGAGATTATTCAATGGCTCCAAATCAAATCACATGTAGCGCTACACTTGTGAACTCTCAGTCAGTGTAGCCAAGATTCTGTGCTTTGGTCAACTTACCCAGCGAATCCTCATATTTCAAAAGAAACACTAATTCAATAATGTGCTTCACGCAGTTTTGTGTTGTGTTGGATGGATTGTTCTGCATCTGTTCCAATGTTCCGCAGGCCTCCATGGGTATTATTTCGGCACGACAATGGACAGAATGATGTGAAAGGCTGTGTACCTTCCCTTCCTGAACGGTATTTACTGAGTGGACAAACTGAAGTCGACCTCAGTCCAGATGGTTTTTAAGCAGTCACATCTGGATGGGTAAAAATACACCTTATACAACAGCTGTAGCAAACAGAGGAAGGGAGACATGCAACATCAATTACAGTTACAATATTGAGCATTATTAAATTAAAGACCCATGGTTTTGTGAGGACCGGAATGATGAACACATGTATCTTGTACTCTGAGCAACACATACATAAATACATTGGCTGACTGGACCATTTTTCCCATTAAGCCATTTGAAAATTATGAAGCAAGCATCTTTCTATCGTTGGTTCTCTGTTTTTCTCCGGTCACAATCTCATCTAGCTGAGTCAAAACACTGGGAGACATTAGCATTTGTGTTTCCACCTCCATGACAAATACAATGTTCTTCTTTCTTATAACTGAGACTAGAGTTAAGCCAGACACACTGGCGGAGAGCGAGATGACCTCTTGCTCTCTCCGTCTCACTGACAAACATGCAAACAGACATGGATCACGTCGGGGAGCAACAAAACAGGAAGCACGCAAGGAGATAAAAGCAGCTGAGACAACAAGAATCAGGTGTTAGGGCAAGTCATACCTCTGAATGTGCAGTTAAGTTGGAGAGACCTCAGAGCCCACCACTGAAGATGAAGTAAAACCATATTTTCCTTATTACATTCTCACATCACCCCATCCAACTTCTGCTGACTGAGGTATTGCTCTCTATGCCAACATGCAATTACAGGAGGGGTGATAGAAATCACATGACGGGTTGGAGGTCTGGCATGTTTGCGGAGAAGCTACTCACGGTGGCACTCTGAGATTTTATTTTTCTCATCATGTGGCAGCCGCTCACTGTGTAAATTGGTCCTGTGGTGGATGTGGTATAAAGAGCATTTAAAGTGAGTGAGGATATCAGAAAATGTAATCATACAGCAAGTTTAGCAGATGGGTTTCACTACCTCTGCTTTATATGTTCCGTTGCTCCCATGTCTATTTCTATTACCATCTATTTTGGCCACCTGTTAGTCCAAACAATAGACAAAGGATGGTAGGATATTAGCTAATGTTACTGCGTAGCCGTAACTCTGCATGGTGTATGGTTTGGAAATTTACACAAATTAAAACTAAAAACTCCTTTAATCTTTGAAATAAAATAAATGAATACAATTTGCAGAACAATAACGAATTCTTACTTGAACGTTGTGTAGCTATTGAACCCATTGACAAAGCTTGCTATTATGTCACCTGTCTCAAAGTGATTAAATTCTGTAGATAAATAAACTAGTAAGATTTTAAATAACATTAGCACTACCTAAAATTACGTCAATAACTTTTTCCTAAATGTAACATAAGCTGGTTTAGCGTAGTAAGATATTTCGAGCTTATCCTAAAGCGTGCAAATACTCACCCCCTTAGCAAAAATATCCAAAAGATGTCTGTGCAGCATCTTAGCCGATATTGAAAAGACGTCAAGTTTTCAAATTTTAGTCCATGTAGCAAAAGACCTGAACCCGTCGTCTCAACCTCAGCAGTCTGAATGAGGCATACACTTTACCAGGTGAGCTATTTAGCTTTATTAAACATCTTTTGGATATTTTTTTTGCTCACTGGAAACTCTACCACATTTTTGTCTCCAAGTTTGTATTTTTAAACAAATCAAAACGGTGCATGCATTTACAGGATTAGAAGTTTGATGTCATTGCCTTAACAAAACTGCCATTATTAAAGTTATGCTATAGGCCTAGCTTGTGATGTTACAGCATCACAAGCTAGACCTATAAACAGGAAGTCTCTGTGTACAGTGACTTCCTTGCTAAGACATTACATTAGTTTGAATGGTGTAACTCAATTTCAGTTCCACACTACATTGTGGCTACTTGTAACTTAGGGAGGAGTTTGCACTCAAACCTAATGACGGATTTCTGAATGCAGTAGATGGTGCAACCCTCTGCAGCTGTTTTAGTTCAGTAACCAAGAGCCAATCAAAGAAAAATTCTCTTTTGCTGTACACAACATTTTGCTTTAGAGAGTTTAATGCAATTTCTTTAAACCGCTACTGCTACAACAAATTGAGTTTCCAAAGGTTCTACTTGGGCTACTCTGCTTGTCAAACAGAGAAAGAAAAAACAATGTGGGCGAAGAAGAATAGAACAAAAACTGCAAAACAAGCACAACGAGCTGCGGAAGGGAACAGTTTTGTTTTGGCACACTGAATTAAATGCATGTTGAAACAAGTGCTACATTTGAGGATATTTTTGTAAATGTGTTAGAAATATGCCTTTGAATAAACTCCCATGTGCTTTTATTCAAACAACCTCAGAGTAGAAATATTCCCTCAGGTTCTAGTTTTCAAACATGGAACAAACACAGCTTGTTCTTTATACTAACCCCTCCCTCCTCGCACTGCTGTCAACAGCTGCGAATATCTGAAGGTAAGTTGGGGTGAAATAGCGGCAGAGATATTTGAGCTGACAATTACTGTATCATCTTCCTACAAAGGCTCTCCTCAAGTGACTCCTCCAATGCAACCCAAATGGCTCAGCCACACAATAAAAGCTTTGCGAGTATTTCACATCTGGTCTGCAAAATGGTCTCTCACCACTGGAAGCCTTGCAGTGTGGCTGCAAGGTATGAGGAGGGAATCAATTTATGCCCTTCTGTCTATCATCTGAACGGAGATTTGATTCATAAGTTGCTTATTTGGGGTTCATTCGAAATTAAACACATTGAGCCTTGAAATATTGATTCACTCCAATGATGATGTTTTAAGGATCTCTGGCTGGCATACAAGCGCTCATCAAAGGATTTATTTGATCTTCTGTCTTTTAGAGAAAAATTCCATTTGCATATGGCCACGTTTCAGTGGATGAAACACGAGGAGCTACTTTATAATCCCACTGTAATCAAACATCACACAGCCCAAAATATTTGGTGCGTTTCACCATCGGGCCTTAGAAATCAAATTTAACAGCATCTCAGGTTACAACATGACAGTTGTATTATCTGCTGAGTGATTGCACTTAATCCGTTCGTTTTGCTTTCATTCCAACTGCCTTCTACCCGGCCATGAGCCCAGATGTGACAAATTACAATAAATTCTGTTTATTATTCCTAAGAGTGAGCATTCAAAATTTGCAAACCAGCTTTCATTATGTTTTTACTATCAGTAATGTCTCTCCATGTCACTGTCCTCATCTGCTACTAAAACATAAAAGCTTCGCAGGGTTTATTGTGTGATAACATTCATTAAAACCACAACAATATGTGCAATAACAATATCCTTTTCTTCCAAGAGGCCTGCTAGCTGCAGAGACAGCTATATATCTCTTCGTTGTGAAACAGTAATTGATTGTAAATGAGTAGCAAAAGACCTCGGAGGCACCAAGATCCAGCACCACAACATGGCTTATTTTCTATAGCAAATTATATATCCTCTGGTCGACGTGCTAAAATAATTCTGGAGACCTTTGGAAGCATTTCCCAATAATGTGAGAATAATCTCCACAGCAGTTACTGTAAAGTCTGTGGGTATCCACCACAGCAATCACTACACTGGCTCTGTTGTGTCAGTATATACAATAACAAATTGTCTCGTCATATAAAGCAGGCAAGGAAATGGAAAGCTGAAAGTGGGCAACTCTGAATGAATCTTAAATATTTACACCCAAGCCCATGAATGATGAAGTGAACATGAGGCGCTGTGCATGATTGTTGCTTGATTAACCCCCCTTGGAGAGCAAATGGTGTCGCTGGATTGTGTATAAGAGAAAGCGTTCGCAACATGACGCTCCGACATCAAAGGTTTTTTTGTTGATATGAGATGGCGCATGTGGTCCATGTTCCCATGATTTTTCTGTCGCACAAACTTCAAGGGAACTGGGTTCTAGCATGCAATGCATTGATGCGTTTTTCTTAAACCTTAACCTCAGATAAATTTGAAGCCGCGTGTTAGCAAACGGTTGCCTTTTTGCACATTCAGCAAAAGATGCAGAGCAACTTCAGCATTCATTTGGAGTGTGTTTCTGGCCACCGTTCTAATCCTCGTCCTAGTCCAATAAAGGCCTACATAGACCTTATTCACACGCCGGCCATTTTCCTTGACGATCAGGGTAGGAAACTTGAATTCTGGGATTATGTAACGTTGCTGTGTTCCAAGTTCCAAGGTGTGTAAACAAAGGGAATCTGGCAAATTGTTGTCATTTTACAGCTTCCCACTTGAATAGCAACTGAAAAGATGATCTATAGTAAACATTACGAGGCACATTTGGCCATATTTCAAGGTAGTTCATCTTTGATGACTTTTTTGCTGATGTTATCATTCAACAACTCCCAAGCTAATATTACTGTTTGATTGCATCCTGTGTGTTTAAATTCAAGGATTAGACAAACTTCTCAAAGATGTGTATTAGATTAATTCAGAATTTGTGCCTTTCCCATTCATGTTGCACCAAAATGGTATCGTGTCATATACTAAGCTTAGCTAGAATGTGGTTGAAGGGTAACGTTGCTGTTGTCTAATGGAAGCTAGTCAGTTATCAATCCTGTTGTTTCTCCTTGAAATATGGTCCGATGTACTCCGGGATTAAAGTATGCATTTTCTTTACAGTTGCAGATCAATCAGGAAGCATGAAAAGTGAAATGATAAAAATTGCACGCTAGAATAAAACTATACAACATTTGAGCATTCCACCTTGAGGGTAATAGGAAAATGACTGCCTTGTGAATACGGTCTATTCTCCTTTTCGCTCTGTTTTGCACTGATCATTTGAAGTACAGCTCTTTAGCAGCTAAATGCTACAATATGTTTGCACGCTAGGTGATAATTTTTTTTTGTTTCTTGCCAGGTAAAATGGTTTTACTTCTTGAAAACACTTTTGGGACATGTAGTACATTCAAAACAATGAGCCGAAAGGTGCTAAAACCTTAGGAAAAAAATCGGCAAGAACTATGAACAGAGCCACAAAACTGGGTGAAAATTCCCTGTGGGTTGAATCATAGAAATTATCACTAGAAATAGACGATGAGATAGGTGCACACATCAGCTATTGTTCTTTTTAACCTAACTACCTTTAAATAGAGCTATATGCTAAATTTAGACCTTGAGGTTTGCCATAGGATTATAAAACCCCAATTCAGACTTTTTATTGTTACTGGTAAACTCCAGGGGTTGCATGATTTCTCTGAAAATGAGCTCAGCCTTTATGTGGGTAGGTGCTGCCTATATGAAGCAGTCAAAAGAGCAGCTGGACGTGCCGTGTCCAGAGGAACGGAAAAATCCTTCCTAACGAGCCAAACCTCATGTATGGTCCCGATCCCCTGACTCTTGTATGAAGCAGTCTTTTACTGAGATACCGAGGAACAGCTTGCGTGCCCTCGATTCAAACCACTATCCTGATGAATGAATATGCAAAAGCTGATCCAAGAGCAGTCATAGGGACAATTTAAAATATTTATTCAATGAATGCACTTTAAGAAGTTTACTTTAACAGTACATCTTAATGACTGCAGGCCACAGAGAATCTGGTTCGGTGCCCTTCAAGCATCTGCAACAGTTAAAAAAATTGCTGGGCAGACAGAAACAGAGAGGCATACATGGTGCAAATTTCAGGGTTTGTATTCCCTCCGTTGATGAGGGAGCCACTAAAACCCCTTCTATTGCCACAACTGAGAGCAGGGTGGCCACAGATCTCTTTTGGTTTGGTTGCTTGTATGGATTGATGTTCCATATAGAAGCCAGTAAAGAAGGAGTACGGAGAGTAGGGGTTTCACTTTGGCCATTATTATAGAGTTTGGTAAATAGTGGGCGTTTGACAGAATGCTGGAGCATTGCTGTTTGGTTACTGGTATCATTACTCAACACTGAGAGGGTATTGTGGCTATATAATTGTTCCACGTGACTAGTAGACAGTGACAAACTGCCATGGGAAAGGGCAAATAGATGACCGCTGACATTATTCTGTGCATTCCCTTTTATATGAAGTTTTGCTTTTCATCTTATTTCTCTTTGTGAAAAATGTAACTTCCTTCTCCAAGTAGACCTCTGGAAACATTTGATTGTTAAATTGAGCCTCAGGATTTGCTTAGCAGGGATTAATTAGACTGTTTTCTTCTTGTTTACCACCCAAGAGGAGGAAACAGATTTGAAATAAGGCACACACACACACACACGCACAGAATCAACTCACCATTTATTTTCCATTTATGTTCAGGCGCGCTATCTTGCAACCTGATGACATGCTGGTCAGCCCTCTGGCATGCGTCTTACTCAAAGAGCTTGGCAATTATGAGCCATTACAGCTCTTGAGACTCATCATGCGACCATGTTGGGGGTTTTATCCCAACTTTAGTCCCATGAGCTCGTAGGTATGTTGGGAATCTGCAGTCAAGGATTCAACTATCACCGGGCAGATTTAAAGAGGATTGCATACCGAGCTTTGTGTATCTAAACTGGAAACAAGCGTAATACATGGGATTCCAGGTAAAGATACTGATTTCCTTTTAAGGATAAAAAGATGACAAAATGTCCGATAGATTGAGAACACATGACTGTGGTGTCCTACTTTTTCACAACAGAATGTCCTCAGAAACTAATATACATGGAGGCACTACATAATGAAAGGCCAAAATATCCTCATAACTGAACAACTGTGTAAGTCGACATATACCATCACCAATCACAGAACAACATGACTGTTGCAGCATACCAGCAATGCGTGGTTAGGTTTGGGCTCTTAAATTATTTGTTTACTTACAGGCACTAAAACTGGTTAGGTTAAAGTACAACAACTACAAAAAATACAAATGTAGGCCTAGGCACTAAAACTACTTAGTTGAGTTTGGGAAAACATTGTTGATGTAACTTATGTAATTTCAGTTAAGAACACACTTATAGTACGTTATGTACATAACCGCAGTCACATTATGTATGTTACGGAGCTTCACTACCTTTGTTAGTAGAAATAACCCAACCGTCTCCTGGGTCAACGTCCTGAGCTTATCTGAGCCAACCAACCATCCCTGACCTCCAACCTGTGCAGCTCTTTGTACTACTTTGTGGGACTTCTTCCTTCAGTGTTGTAATTATTAGCATGGCCACTAGAGGTTGCCTTCTAATGAGAAACTTTAATATGGGTTGTAATGAAGCTGATTTCACATTTGAGGACAGGACAAGCCGTCCTGTCCCCGAATGTGCGTGTATTCATGTACATGTGTTTGTGCGTACGAGCATCTGTAAGTGTGGGTACGAACCGCGGTTGGTGCATGTATGTGTGTGTGTTTCTGCATCCTGTAGCATCCAGATGCCCCATATGTGTTACAGCTTCATGTGGCCTGTGGTTTTAGGCCTGCAAGGATGAAGATGAGAGAGAAACTCATCTTTACACAACACAGAGAGAGGTGCCCAGACTAGAGGATTGAGAAAATGGTTGATAAAAGACCCCAGATAATAAACAACAAATGATAAAAGGCCCATTATCCCAGAAGAGATTCGAGATGTTCTGATAGAAAACAGCACATGACTGTATGGCAGCAGCGTGAGATCAAAAAGACTGTGTGTGTGACTGGAACTTTTTGCATATAAACATAGTCCAAAATTGTCCCCACCGGGGATCCAAGTAATGGTGAAAATGATTCATCCAAATGCCAGGTGATCACATCTGGAAGCAAGTCAGCTCGACAGCAACATTCTTTCCGACTGAACTCCTAATCATCATTTAGAAGCTAATGGTTTCATAATGCATAAAGAGTCCCAAGAGCGTTTGGATGAACTTTATGACAGCACGGAGCTATTACAGAGGCTTCCCCCGGTGGCTCAGTGACTGAGCTTTTTGGGAACCGTCCTGTCCCAGATAGCAGACGAGAAAAATGTGCTGTGGAAGGGAGTTTAATGAAAAACGAAAGTGTCACGAACAGGAATGATGTCTTCTATAACTATCAGATATTTTACCAGTTTTAACATCTACTGTAATAAAATTAACACTTAAAATTGCCCATCGTAATCTCAAATGTGGCATCCATATTTGTCACCTGACAAGAATTTAGTTGCATTTCATTGTAATTTTTACGAGGTAGTTTTCAAAGTGGTGGTGCAACACAGCAGTTGGTGCAGGAACCGTAAATGCACTTAATTTTACTGCGTGCAATAAAATGCAGTCAAGTTAAATTCAAATGAAACCAAATGACATAAATGCCTCAGAAATGTTGGGAAGACTGAATCAGTTTGTGCTGGAGCGTTTACAACCCAGCATTTCCAGGAATTCTGCGATATTAACGGGAATAAATATGTGCAGAGTTTAAGCGTAATTAAAAATAGCTGCTCCCACTTATCTCCATCTGTGAGCATCCTTTTGTATTTTATAGTACAGTAAGTCGTAAAGCTCCGACAAAACTATGGTTGCTCTCGCGTGATTGGGAACAATTACCAACCATGTGAACTGAGAAGGACAAGACCAAAGTGTCGCTGCTCAGTTTGAGGGTTGAATCTTAGTCATTTCGTCTTGAAATACATGAGTATATAGATTTATCTGCATCTACTTTAAAGAGTAAGTCTTAAAATCTCTGTGAAAATGCCTTGGTGTCATCCCACGTATACCATCAAATGAAATGATAAATGCATTCTTGCAACAAGGGTGATTGATCTTTAATTATGCCTACTGAGGGCCCACAGGAGAGAGATTTACTGAACTTGATTCATTTTTAGAATGTTGATTTATATGTGGATTTGTTACAATCTACAAAAACTAAAAACATTTTAGTCTCATATTGGTCTTGCAATTGTATTTATTAATTTTGTCGTCTTTGCATGTTGAAGGCTGTCGACACTGTTGTTGTGTGGAGTTACCGTAATTACTGGTGTCATTCCTCGTCAAGCCCGTTCACTATCAGGGTATCCCTTAAGGGAAGAAGCTAAATCGTCAGATAATGCGATTTTGTTTCGTCAGCAAACATCTAACAGTGGCTACCAAATTTTCTGCCCTTTTTCTGCCGCCCTTCAGAATGAGAAAAAAACTTCACTGCCTCCAGGCCATGGTTTTTATCGATCATTAACCAGTGGACAAACAAAAAAAGAACAGCATTTGAATGGGTAGTACTCTGTGTGACAATTACACTGAATCTCATTTGTAAAATCAGTCCAGTATCTAATACATGAGCTTGCATTCATGGCAAATGATGTTCAAGAACATGATCTCGCACCACGAAAGTCAAAGGGCAGACTCCCAAAAACAAAAACTTAACCCAGAAATTCTCCCTCTGTCTCTCGTGTAAATCCCAACACAGAGCTATGTTGAGCCCAGGGGTGTATTCCCTGAGGGAAGATGAAATACTTCTCAGAGTCTCCAGATATGTTATCAGGAGCTTTGATGCTATCTGAGCTGAGCCCTGAGCATCTTATCCTCAGCCTCAGTCCGAGAGGAGGCGCTGCAGATAAACAGTGACACCTACTGGCTGAGAAATGCGGCCCCCACCACCAACACCAACACCACCACCACCAAAGGCCTACCATGTGTTCTCCTGATCCAAATTTCACACCTCTGCTGACATACAGATAACTGCCCTTCACATCGTGAATTTATTGAGACCAGCCGACCTAACCTGCGGCAAGACTGTGCAGAAAGTATGTTAGAAACTTAAACACAGAGTGTTTCAAGTGCAAGGTGAGTATTAGTTTTGGAATGCCGACACAAGAAGCGCCTTCTCATCTGCAAATCAGGCCGCAGATTTTTCTGATGTCTGGGAGTACGCCTCCTTCATTCACAGCTGAATAAAATACACGGGGAGGCAGAAATTCCGCTTTCAAAGTTGCCATTTAAAAATTGGTGATCTGTCTGCAAGTTCTGTCGCTCCACATATCCATCCACGCGCCGACTCGCCTGGCCGCCCGCCTGTCTTTCCTTATGACATCATCCCTCACCACTCCGCTGGATCCTGTTACCAAATTCCGGTCCTCTCCTCCCTCCCCAAGGAGTCTGCTGCGTCTGCCCGCCGCTCGGCGCTCAGCTGACGCCGCCACAGTGTTGTTTACTTTATCAACGTGCCGCATCTCTCCAAAGGCAGGCCCTCTGACCCGTGACCCCTTTAAAGGCTTAGGAAGCAAAGAATAACAAATAAAAAGCCTGTTAAGCAGTGCGTTGGTAATGGTTTAACCCTCCATATGGATGGATGGAGTCACCGCTCCTTTTGGCGGGGTCCACTCTTCAGATTGTGGCTCCTTTGGCCATAAAAAAGTACTGAAGAGAGAGAGAGAGGGGAGGGTATGATATGGAGAACTTGCTACACTGACCCCAGGTGTTAATGTACATAGTTCTGCAGATTCCATCCTCAGCTCTCGCTCTCCTTCCAGCCTCGGACTCTACTCAACATCTGCGTGCCGAACTTATGAGATCCTCCATAAAGTGCCTCCGAGCAGTTCCTCTGTCTGGCTTGACCGAAAGCTTCAGTGAGTTTATTGACATCCTGCCTTAAGAGAGAATAAAGGGCCATGCAGCTACAGTCTCTGCAGGCTGCAGACGGCCTCTGGTCACACAGCTTACAAGTAATCCTCCACAGCTGAAATTATGGTGAACACACATTCTGACTAAGCAATGCTGATTGTTTTTCTGTTTGCAAAACCGGCAAAAAATAGCTCTAGTCCGGGCGTGGCTTTGCTGCAGACTTTGCTGTGAATGACAAAGCACACAAGCTGGGGTTTCAGGACCTGAGGTTTTGATCAGTTGAAGAGAAATTCATGAATAAAAACAAAGCCCAAACCTGAATATATTAGCTCTATTATATAAGCCAGAAAGTCTTTGTAGATCCTCATTTATTACATCTCTGGTTTATTGGTGTCTACACTTTTCGCTGAATCATAAACAGATGCCACAGAACAATAAGCCCCTCAGTTTTAATCAGTAACGTGGACAACCACAAAACCTATAATGTCTAGTAGATACCTCAATCACATGTCTATATCGTCCCCACAAGGCCTGTGTAAATAACACTGTGTAAATAAGAAACCTGCCCGCCACAGTTTACCTAGCGGTGTCCAAACCACAATTCTTTTTGTTTTGTGTCACCAGGAGGGCATGGACAAATGAAGAAAGAGAAGCAAAGCAGTACAAAGATGGTTTTATCCTGCAGAACTGTCTCCACCACAAATCAAGACCCACCACCGCATCGCTTTTTTTGTTGTCAGTTGTGTAGCAGGCACTCAAATTTCATCCTCAATTGTATAAAGTTGAACTTTTTCAATTTTCAGCCTTTCCCTGTTGCATTGGTGGTCAGTCCCACATCAACTGTAATCATACAATGCCTTGCTTTCAGTGTGCTGCCTGCAGAGACATACATACGGTAAGCTTATCATCATGCTAACTTAAGTGTCCTTGTCCTTTTGTGACCTGGAAAACGTTTCATGTCCGCCATCACGTTCCCCCTTTTGACCAAAGTGAATCAAGTGCTGGTTCTGGGCCGGTGCAAAGGTGCAGGTTTGGAGTTGGTTCCACCTGTGAACCTTTAAAGAATTGGTCTGTCTTTCCCACAGGTATGATTGTGGATTACATCGGCTCTTTGCAAGTGTTGCTCCTGGCTTTGCATGCCTACATTGGCATCTAAACATGACTGCACCTTGGACCACTGTTGCTTCGATTTGGCATCCATAGTGAAGACTTTTTATATTCCTGTGGATAGGTCAGAACAATGGTTTGCTTTTTAAAAATGATGTTCATAGGGTTTTTTTATTTCCTCCTTGGTCATGATAGAAATGTCAAATTGCAGTGACCTAAAGTGCAATTTTACGTGTTTGAAAAAGACCATAATGCATTGAAAGGAGGTCCAGGATTTGCAGAGAGGTTTTGTGACTGCCAAAGCAAAATTGATAAGACTATACAACAGCAGTCTTTTCCTTGACCTGTGAGAAGTGGGGCAGTGGGTGAGGTTTCTGTGGGTCAGCCATGTCGAGCCCGCCTGGGACTCATTTCCAGGGTCCTTTCTTTTAACAGTCTGCAGTGACCTGCTGCTTTAGGGCACCGAACCCTCACAGAAGCCATTTATGGGCTTATAATGGCAGCCTTCGCTTTATTCCAGTGGGGCAGTTACACACAGTCTGGCCAGAGCCAAATGAGGTCATGATTTAAGTAATGATCGGACCCATTTCAGGCGACGCACTTACCTGCTGGATGGTGATTACTCCAACACATGCAATCACTGCCGCCTGTGTACACATTAGTCTTACAGCCCCATTACATCCACTGAGTGTTAAGCAGCGAGTTTTAACTTTAATCACCACTTCAAAAAAACAGAGAATTTCATGATGATTAGAGGAGAAACCTTGAGGACGGTAACTCGACCTCACCTTATCAAAAGCACACACTCCCCGACCACAGTGATGTAATGTACATTTGAGCGCGCGTGTGTGTCAATGCGCGAATCACCGACAACAGCACCCACACCTCTGAACCTTCTCTGCAACAGTCCATAAAACGGCCCAACGGACGTGGGAAGAGGAGGAAGTGCTGAGTCGACACACTGTTGTATTGTTTCAGCGGAGAAATGTGATGACCGGAGAGATTTGTCGTGCTGAACCTGGCGTTCAAGGGCCTGTTTTTTTAATGAGTGGAAAATGAAGCCTGGGAGCTGAATTTGCATGAAAAGGCTTGGAAACTAATCACGGAGCCCAGTGGGCGCTTGGAAAAGACAGAATCCCTGCGCTGTCAGTAGTCGACGCGGTGCTCGAATTCACAAGATTAGCCACTCTCAACACATGCACGGAGAAGAAAACGATGATATGACTTCATCTGGCGGTGTTAATTCATCACTTCGCTCTGGAAACACTATTGTTATCAGCACCTTCCATTTGGGTTTGCTCACCATGTGTTAAATCCAGCATGAGGTCACTTTTTTTCAGGCAGACGGATTGTGTCAGAAGCAGACCGTTAATGGGCCAGACTGTGTCGAGTTGAACTGATGTCATGATTTTTATTTTTTTTTTTATTTTCCTGCGGCTTTTTGCAAGAAAATGAGAAAATGACAGGCTGTTAATCTCATTATCACATTAGGGCCACAATGGAGATAAGCAGCCGCTATTTTACTCACAGCTAATTAAAGCCAGAAACTTACTGACTCATATCATATAAGTTTACATTTTGGCACAACATGAAGGGGGACGAGAAGCCTGTGGATAGGCACTTATAAAATATCTTTTTGCTGATTTGTTTTATTTAAAATGCATGCTAACTTAAATGGTAAACTAAGTTCTTTGACAAAGGACAGATATTCAACTACACACAGAATCCTTTGACTGGTATGTGGAATATAAATGGATTGTTTTCACATCTTGAGGTTTGGAAATTGCACAAGTCTGGAAAATTGACAAAAAATACAGTTTTCTTAAGCTGACGTGCAGCACACACAACAATTTATGTTGTTTTATATCTGCTGTCAGTCAATATGATACAATACTTCCTTCCATATAGTGTTAGCAAGTTAGCATGGCTAATAATGTCAGAAAACAATCTGACCAGGTCCAGGTCCATTTAGCAGTATTTATCCTTTCAAGGTCACTCCATCTGTCCGCCCTCCGTCTTCATCCTCTTGAAAGTAAGTGATTCTGTTAACACATCGGAGCTGTTTGTAACTCGCACACACAAACACAAACACAAACACACACATACTATGGTTCACGCATCCTGTTTGTGTCTGATATTGGTGAGCTGTTTCTGTTTAGTCTGGGCCCTTCAAAGTGGTTTACAATACCGCTTAAAAACATTCTAAATATCAGACTGGAACAGAATCGTCAGAACTCTGTTTTAAATATAACACATCACGGTTTTAATGTCGTTTTTGTGATTATCTGAGATATATTTTTGAGATTCAAGATTCAAAGCGTTTATTTCCATATGCACGGTAAAGAAACGTGTTCTCAATTATGCAATGAAATTCTTCCTTTGCTGTCCACAGAATGCCAACAGTGTAATAAAGAAATATATACATCCGAAAGATACAATATACAGAGTAAAGCACTTTCAAAGCACTTTTGGGCCTTTTTCCGCCTTCAACCGCCGGCGTTGCGGTCATTCGGCATGCGCCGTAACAAATCAGCTGCCAGGGCACACGTTCCTGTCTTATTAAAACTGATTTTCTCCAGGCATTTTATTTCGCCGATGATTTCATTAGGTCGTTTTATTCCACAGACTCGGTAGATGCTGATAGTTAAGAGACGTTCATTTGTCAGCAGTCTCTGCGTTTCATTTTGGAACGTTGGAAATGCACTGTGACACTTTTACACCAAGAATAATGTTGTCTTGGGTCTTGTGTGGAAAAAAAAAAAAAAGATTCTCCATTTTACAATCTGCTGCATGATGACATTAAACGTGTCATTACCTACTTGAAATCCAAAACCTCATTATCACCGTGCTGCTGCGTGGCTTTGAGAGTAATCACGATTTTATCGCCAGAGTTACAGCATCATCGCACCCATCGAGGTTCATCCAGCAGTAACACAGACCAGTGCTATCAACCAAAAGGGTGATTTAATGTAATTAGCCGGTACATGCGGAGAAACATGTTAAAACACATACAGAACTTTAAAAATATTGAGATAAGTTAAGGCTGCAGTCGAGCCAGGACCAAAGTGAAGGAGAATCATAATATTTTGCTACGAAATTAAGTCATATGTGCTGTGGCAGGGCCTGCTCTCCGTCTGCAGCAGGTATTCCAATCTGTTCTCGAAACCTCAACACAATGATGACATCAGCTCTAACGTATGTCATAAGTTTTCTGTGCACTGACAGCGATGGCAGAAATTTAGGACGAGAGGAAATCCTATGACTTGAGTCTGTTCAACAGCTCAGAACCCGAGCTGGTTGATGAACGAGTGTGTGTCGCCGTGACATCAGACAGACGGGGAAGTAGAGTGGTGTCCTGGGGCTAAATCGTGGACGCTGAAAAACTACGGATGCTGAAGGGGCCTGCAGCAACACCGCAAACGAGGCTACAGCATTATGTGGAATTTACAAGAGGTTTCGAATAATTAAAGGTTTATCAGAAACAGCACTTCACAATGTTTCTAAAGTTTCTCCTAACTCAACAATTCACAAAATTGAGCAATTTTACAGGGGAATCTGGGGAATTTCTCTCCCACTTCATTGCCTTGCTGTTGTTGATATGGACGCTTTGCTTTTCTAATATGTTGGTGTTTATGTTTTCCGTCTGCTATTGTGCAAAACATTCTCAAATTAAACTGCTGTTCCCTCAAATTAATTAAAAAAATACACGAATGCCGCACACCATTTACTATGACGCCATCTTATAATCTAGCCCCTCAGCAACCCCAAATGTCTTCCCGCGTTCCTGGGCCAAATGAGAGTCACTACAGCCTAATTGCGTGTTCATTAAAGAAATGAGAACTATGTCAGCAGTGAAACCTTTCACATGTCTGCACTGCAAACAGAGAAATCCCCCACATCCTCATCTAGACATGAAGACATACAGAGACGACTGATCTCAAAAGCATCCCTCTTGGCAAGCCTTCCTCCTCAAGAACAACTCATCTTATAGCATAAGATCTCGTAGGATTGTTCACTTAAATATTCCCCCTTTCTGCTCTGCTTCATTACTGTAAGGGTGGCCCGAGCTTCATCCCTCTGGGGGCCTCAGGGTCTACCGACTTTCATAGCGCTTCAGCGCCCAAGTGGCGTAACGACTTGGCCAGGAAGGACGCTCACCTGGGTGTTCCGCCAGGAAAAGCAAACGCTGATATTAAGATTACTGCAAATGCGGCAAAAGCGTTGCCCCCGAGAGCTGTGAATAACCCATGTTCTGTGGTGCAAAGTATATAGGGGGCTCATATTGGGCTAAGCGTCTCTCTGTGGGTTTGTAAAAGCGATTGCAGGAAGATTGAAGTTAAATGTGCACTATGTAATTTTGGGGAAGAGATATTGTTGATATTGTTGTGCCTAAACAAACTAAATAAGCAAAAACTCCTTTTCACGGTTGAATAAACTGAATAAACAATCTGACCTCAACTTTGTTTATATTTGGCGGACCCTGCCACCTTCCCAGCTTCAAGCAAACTTTTTCTCTGAGACCAGCTTGTTTATTCAGTTACGGAAAGGATAAATATTTCTGAGTTTGTATTATTAACTCATTAAATATTAAAATTCTGAGTTTAAACATCATAGTGCGGCGTTCAGGTGGTCCGCTTTTAACACCACGCTGGCATAGATGGCGAAACAATCATATCAAAGGCTGGTGGGGAATGATAATACGACTGGTTTACAAGACAATAAGGTAGAATTTATTGCCCCTGACACTGATAAAATCACAGCAAGCGAGGACAAATTGAAGTGAAACTGTTCGCTGCTCATGTTTCTCTTTTACTGCTCGTCAATGGGCGGAGCAGCTGACAGTCTGACTCACCAGAGACAAGACACAAATCACCCCTCCCCAAACACACACACGTCCGCCCCCCTTCGAGCCGTATCCTCCATGACCGGCGCACCGGCATGTGCGCCTTGTGGTCTGAGGTGGAAAAAATGGCTCTAAATCAGAGAACCACAAATCACAGGCAGGCTGCAGCTCGGCTCCAGCAGTCGCTGGAAAGCACGTGCAGGCACACGTAGGCACACACACCTCTCAGGCCGAGCTCTCTGGTTTATGTTCTCATCAATGCGTGCAGCTAGATAGGGAAAGAGGGACGGGAGAAATAGTTGAGGGAGTGAGGGTATCCAATTAAGCAATTACAAGCTTTGGGGGCCCGGATTTTCCATGACTTTATCTCAGCAGCTTCTGGAGTTCACCGTGGAGGCTCCGCGGCGTCTCCTGGAAAGAGGCCTGAGACAGGCAAATGGTGGCTTCTGATACAGATGGATGTCCATCCCCCCGTTGCCCCAGGGCTCGGTGGTGCGGGCTTCCATTATACATCAGAGGAAGTCTAGACTACATATAGGCTCCGAGCATGCTGAGGAGGACCGGCGGTCAATCAATCTTCGCTATCTCCGACATTACCTCACGTTTCTCTCCCATACGTACACCCCCCCCTCCTAGGTTTATTTTACTGCAGCGGTAACTCTCGAAGAAACGTCTGCAGAGGTTACCTTGAAGAACAAATGGCTACTCTTGAGGTTTGGGTAAGCTGTAATACGGCCTTGTCTGGGGAGGGTTATGCAACACTTGGCACGACTGTCTCTCACAGCTCCTGCCACAGTGTGCAGGCTGTGGCCCGCATGGCACTGAGTTTAACCCAACCGTTTATCATGCCAGACTGGGCAATGAGCAAGATAATGTCTGCGGTTGCTCACCTCTTGCTTGATGTTTTCCGCATATGCTGGCTCCCCCAGCACTGAGGGAGCGGCTGTAAAATCTATTTAGGTCAGAGCTATTATGTTTCTAACCCTTGTTCCCTGTCTCAGCAGTTTAGGGGGGTTTGGTGTACCTTCACTCCATTTGTCTCTATCCAGTAGATGTTTCTGCCTTACGTATGGTGCATGGTTTAAGGAAACAAGGGGGACAGTGCTCACGATGATACAACACAGAGAAGAAAATGGAAATGAGTTGGTTTTTTTTCCCCCTAACTTTAAAAGATCCGTGGAGGTTAGCTCAGCGCGCGTGTTCTTTTTCAGTAACACTTGCCTGACATTCATGTAGCTCCAAACATCCACACTGTCCTCCCGTCACCACTGAACAGCTTGGCGCGAGAAATCTGGGGTGACGTACATTTAATAAGTGAGCCTTCAACGAGGAATGAGGGTGTGTGAAAACTTTAGGGACTTGAGGGGGCTTTGTCAGTCACTGCTGCAGGAGCAGATGCGTCCAAATACCATGCACAAAAAAAGGTGAGGTAAAGTTGGAGTTGACGTGCGAGTCAAACAAACACAGGACCTTAACCAAGGAGACTGGTGTGCACATCTCATTTTACCAATGTTGCAGATGCACGGTCGATGTTCTGGGTGGTTTTAATCACATGCTGTCTGTGGAAGAAAAGTCTACAGGCCTGATAAAGTAAGGATGAGGGCATAGTTACATCTGATCTGTGAGTTTATATCTCTCACGGTCTTTGCAAAGCTGTGTAGGTATGTCAAACCAAAACAGAGCTGACCATTTGTGTTAAACTCGTAGGATGGCCTTCAGTCTGTTTATGGCAGCAGACTTACTGTCTGCTACACATTGTCTTTCTATCCCTCACTTGACCCTTCCTTGTTGTTAAACAGATAGCCGTGTATGGGAGGGATTCTAGATATAATCTGAACATTGGAGAGGCTGGGGAGGATTAACATGGCACCGCTCTGTGCAGACACATGTGCTGTTACTTTGCTGCTCCATGATCGTGTTCTATGAACTATTTCAACTTAAGTCGTCTGAGTCTCTGAGTCTCCTTCATCACTCCTGAATGGTGACGCGAGAGAGAGTTTTTTTTTTTTACCAGTTTAACCTAAAACTGTTCACTTGCACCACCTCGGCTCCTCAGATGTAGACAGTGGTGTGTGTATTTGCCTTCTTTTTTCAAAAATCAACAATCAGCACCTTGGTTTTGCTGTCGTTGAGCAGCTCTGCCAATCCAAACTGACTAAGGTCTGCTGGAAAGGAGGTCCAATATCCAATTGCAGGGTGTGGAACTCAAACCCAGAGTGTTACATTTTCCAATCAGCTACATCGATGAGGTGGTTTTGAATGCTGAGCTGAAATCAACAAACAGCATTCAGATGTAGCTCTTCTTATCTTACAGGTGTGTGAATATGGCATCTTCTGTGGATCTTTCAATTGCCTTTAACAGTTCAACTTGAAATTGTAAAGTCATGTGATTCTTATGGAGGTTGATGAGACCTGATTTCTTTTTTGCGTAATTAGCAAACGACAAAGCTTAAAACAACACTGTCGATCTATTAGCTTCAAGGTTTGATGTTATTGATGTTTTTGTCATTTTGGAGCACAGTGTGATACAGTTAAATGAAAGTTGGAGTCCCCCATATGTTACACAAGTAAAACATCCAATGTCACCAATGAAAAGTTCTTTGGTGGATTTTGTTATTACAGGACAGAGCCAGACGAGCTGCTCCCCCCGTTTCCAGTCTTTTCAAGAAAGAAAGCGAATAAGCATATTTACAGAAATCCAAATCTTTTCCTTCAAATGTGTGCAATGTCTTCACGGGCCTTTGGTCATCCTTGGTATATACATTTTTGATGCACAACTACTAAAAAGAAATTACATCACAAACATAACACAGCCTACCTCTGCTTTTTCTCCGACAAAGTATATACATTTACAGCCAAGTATAAAATGCATCACATAACAGATCGTCACCTACGGTAATTTGCCACCATACAAAATAAAGTCATGGATACCTTGTGCCCAAGCACTGGACTGTAATGATTTCCATCTCACTTATTCCAAGGGAAATATCCTCTCAATGTGTTCTTGTGTGTGTGTGTATTTATATACCGTGGTGTGCAGTGAATCATATGTGTGTGTTCATGGGTGTGCTGGACTGGACGTGATTCAAGATACATAGGCAGAACCGGTGCTGGAGAAGATCCACGGCAGCAGATGACCGCCCAGCTTCATGTGGACCTCAGATGTTCGAAGCGAGCTGCTAGAAAAGGAAAAATTCCACACGCAGGGTAAAAACAATAATTCAACAGGAGCAGAAGCTGCCGCCGCTGGACGGCGTATGGTATAGTATGAGCAGACCAGAAGGAAGAAGAACAACATGGCTGACAGTTAAGTGAAGACTTCAGCAGACAGGTCACTTGAGATGTGGAGGATCAGGGCACAGTGAGGTTACAGTTCTATCGTAAACTTGGGACCCTCCGTCCTCAGAACAGAGAGATAGATGGCCTTAATTTAAGAGCGGGGTCTCCCTGTCAACGCAACGGGGCTGGAGATTGAGAGTCTGAGCACAGCATGGAACTGGATAACAAGCAGGGTTGGGGAGGAGAAGAATACATGCAATCGGGATTATGTAATCACATTATAGAAAATACCTCGCTATTTTCAGGCCAGATTACACGGGAAAGACGGGGAATTTGCTTATAGTAGCAATGTCAAGGACCGCTTATATGTGCAGCACACCTGCAGTTTGAGAACATAATGTTTTTGTAAGGGTAGTTTGATTGGACCAAATGTTCCATTTTTCAATATGAATAATGACTTTTTTTTGGCATTCAAATTTTTTTAGTGGTGCAATAATTAAGAATTTGCCATCTTCTAACGAACAGGGACTGCATATTTCTAGAGTAACCACTAACAGCTGTTGTTAGCAAGTTAGCATAGAGTAATCCAAAAGTAATTAAATTAAATTAAATTTGTTGTGCTCCAAAGGATTATGTAATTTATTGCAAAACATTGCCTTGAATATTGTATTCAGTAGCAGACAGTGTCTGTGTAATCTGCCGTACTTACGCATGTGTTCATGATGACAATGGTGTTGTTAGGGCCATGTTTAGATAACAAGTACTCCAAGCAACCCCTTTATCCTACGTTAATGCTCTGAAGTCACAGACAGAAGACAAACCCAGCGAAACGGTTGATAATCAGGACAAAAATGATGATGCACTTACAGTGAGTTACTTAAATTCCCCTACAGCTTCAAAGGAGAGGCCAACATGAGTCCACACGAATCCCCATTCACAGAACATAATGAATCAGTTATGCATCAGTCTGTCTGAGACAATTAAGTCTGAGAGGACACAGCAAACATATTTCCTTCTATAGCTTGAACGCCAACATTCTGAAAAACAGGCTTTGTTTTCAAGATATATGAGGAGATATTCTTTTATAGTTTCCCTGCACGACTCCAGGACGACACTGCTCGTTGCCAAGAATAGAAATAGTCCGATCATATGGAAGTCATATGTACTTTACATCACAGCAATACGGTCTTAACAATACTGCTGTTTTGGGAATTTGAATGTATTTTTCCCACTGTTCCAGGCATCCACTTGTTTCGCTACATTTCTGTGTGATATCGGCTCGTTATCATTAAACAGTGATGCAGTGCAGATCGTGTAAATCATTTCAAGTGCACCAAATAGCAATAACTTAAAACTGACAGAAATCAATGCAGACCTGATGTTGCACAAATCGAGCAAGTCTCAAGAGTCTCCTAATTGGTTATAATTTCTTACAGACTTACAGACATTAATGAAAATGAAAACATTTAACAACCTCACAGCATGTATTCGAAAAAGGCTCAGCAAAAATGTTAAGTGCAATGAATCACATAGTAGCTCGTTGAAGGGGCAATGTGTGGTGTGGAATTCATACACGAAACTAATCAGTGGCGGTAAATCATTACATATGCTAACCGCTAACTGCTAATGCAGCTAGTGGTACAGACTGGAAGCTTGAAAGTGTTGGTATGGACCCGGGATCGTCTGAGGCTAGCTGGTTAGCATGCAAACTTCATTCGATAACTCTGAACCACAATGGCGATGTATCATATCATGATGTCAAAACATTTATTTCTTTACATTCTATGGCTTTAGTAAATTTTTGAATGTTTTTAACTAAAATTCTTACATTTTGCACCTTAAGTTCATTTGTAATGAAAACTACTTGCAAAGAGAACTGCATGGACTTTCTACATGTCACATTAACAAAGTCAGTTTATGGGATTACAAATGTGACAGTTATACAACAGATATCCTACAAATCATGTTTCTGTGTCTCTATTGTGTAACTGATCAGAGGTGTGTGTGGTGCAGCAAGACTGACAAATGACAGACCTAAAGCTTCTGGTTTTTGGCCCTGCAGCTTACAGCTGTCTATTAGCCCCTGCTTGGTCTCCTTCCAGCCAGGCACATATGTCGTCCTGACAGACATTCCTGTTCTCTCCGTCTGCCGCAGCGAGAGCCCAGCTTGTCTCCAAACACCAGCAGACTGACAGAGGGGGGGATTTACAGTCGAGTGTTTAAATCAGGAGCAGATTGGGTGTGTTTCCCCGAGGTGTTTGATGCGTCTGCAGGCTACACTTTGGGTGGAGTGCTTGTTCACTCATTCGTACAGTGCGTGTACATACAGGAGCTGTCTGGTGCTTTAGTAAGGAGACGGGTGTCATCGGGCAGCTGCACACCTCTAAAGGAGAAAATAATAATTGACTCAGATTTGGGAATTTCTTTATGACCGTTTGGGTGTATGACTGTTTGCATTAGCACAGCTAGGGCTAAAAGAAAAGTACAGTATTTCTGAGAAAATCCCAAACAATTCCTCAAATCACCTTAGCAGAGGAAACATGGGAAACACATTATCTCCAATATCACTATGGACATGATATTTGGCACCTAAGACACAGATCAAGTGTTTATGCTGCCAATAAATAAAACTTAACGGCACAGAAAAAGCAGAGATTACAAAAAGGATTATAGAAATCATTAAATGCTTCACTTAGGTTGTAAAGAAAGAACTGGATACACTTTTTTTCACAATAGCTGAAGTTGTCACATAATTGCTTTCTAGAATAGTCCTCTTTTTCTTGCTGTTGCTGCTGAAAAGCCAACATGTCAAAAGGTGCAGTGCGGCCTCGCGACTGGGTCCAGGCTATAAAGTTTACAAGCCCTCGACTGTGAATGTCTGAGAACTTGAATTTCAGCTCGAGGAGACTGTATAAGTTCAAATTTGCAGACGTGTACAAACATAATGGCAAAAGTGGACTTTTCAAGGCTGCGTGTCTTTTATCATCTGGATTTATGACTCGCTGACAAAATATCACATGCCTGAATGCCGCTGCTTAGTACACATACAAATACATCCACGCTCATTAACGGTAATGGAGTGGCACCATTTCAGGCCTGAAAGAGTTAGCTTTGATTATCTTGCCTGGGTCTACAACACAGGGTGCCTCCCTATAACTCTGTCACTCACTATATTGTAGTGGGCCTGAAGTGGCTTGCCGCCCGGTAGCAAAATGGAAATATTATGCTTCTGAGTTTTATACCATCTGCCCTCCTGCAAAACTCCTTAAACTGTGACAGGAAATATTTAGACAACAAGATCAGCTCTGCTGAAATCACAGGACAGATGGGACCAGACAGAGCTGAGGATAGAGAAAAAGAAACTGTTGCACAGTAGTACGTGAACTCTGGAGATGTTTTTCTATGTATTTCCCAGGATGGTTTATTTTTTTAATAGAACTATTTAATAGACATTTTCAGAACTCAATGTTTTTATCATGTTTCCTGTTACTCTTTGCAAAGAACATATTGTTTTCTTTCCCTGGTAAATGTTGCTCCATATCCCCCTTTTTTTTAAATGCAGGCTTAATGTCGGTAGTCTTTTGTCCAAAGTTGAAATAAAATCACTCGTGGTTACATCATTAGGTGTTATTTCTTCAGCTCCTATACAGCTTCAGAAGACATCAAGCCAGGGCTTTCACAGGCTGGGTAGGCCTCCCCCTATTAGAGGTAAACTGATCTTGATATGTATAGTTGGTCATGTACCTTTTTATTTTTTCTTGTTAATGGCCAGATTGAATAGCAAGATGGTCTATTTCGTAAAATTAGTTATTTTCTTTTCAAATATGAAAAAAAAGCAACAGTATGTTCGCCCTGCTGCTGTCTGGCAAGCAATACAGCAGTATCCATAGAGCCACTTCTTTCCACAGGCTATGAGACTGCTGAATTCATCCCATCCTTAAATCAGTTCATCCCATCTGAAATAATTGGTTTGCTATTTCTAGGATTTTCCATTTAATCATCCATTTATATACATTTTTAATTGGAACCATAAAGGGGCTGAAGTAGTTACAGATACATGATTGAGCACGGCAAGAAAATGAAGCCTACTTGTACTCCTCCAGAGAGGTCGCGGATCGGGGTCAGGAGCTGAACACCACACCATGAAGCTGTTACAGACTGTTTGTGTCCTAATTCTTAGCCATATATTAATTCAAAGCAGGTGTGATACGTACTGCAATCATGCTTGGGAGTTGACAATATGCATACCGAAAATGTGAGAGAGTGCAATGTTAATTGCACCTCCATACAATACACAAACAATATAGAAGAGTTTGTGGTGAGATCTAAAAAAATATGTAATCAAACAAAAACTATTTGTTTTTATTATTAGTACTAAATACTTACATACATTTTGATGTCTCTATATTAAAAGAGACATAGGCTTCTTTGTTGACTTGAGCTGGCTCAGGCCTGTGTGAGCTGACCAATCAGAGCAGACTGGGTTTTATGGAGATGGTCCTTCAAGACACAGGAGCAAAAACAGAATTAGGGGGATAAAAGTCCTGGACAGTATGAGAAAACTGATGTGTTTTTTGAGGATTAAAGCATGTAAACACATACTAGTAGTGACCCACAATAAAATTATGACCCTCAAAATGAGCATAATATGTCTCCTTTAAGTTTAATTGCCACAGTTTGATTGAAAGCTGACAGAGCATGGGTCACATGATTTCCTGTTAGTTCTTTTAAGCTAACTGCAAAAACAGCACACTACATAGATTAGCTAATAGTGCATGCTGTACACAGTTAGTTTAAAGTGTGGAATTCATCTGTAGCTAGTGTCTTGCCAAAGCACACCATGGCCCGGTCTTCACCATGAGGTCTGAGAGATAATTTGTATCCAGTGAAAAATCACTGCTGGACCAACCTGTGAAATAAAACCTATTCTTCACACAGTGTTGCTTCTAAATGTACGGTTGCATCATTTGATAAAATTGTAATTAATGAGCTGCTGCCAGATGACGAGACAAAAAAAAGGTCATATCTTATTCAGCGCACTCCATCTCAATTGTGACTCGAGTCTTTCCAGCAGCGCTCACGTCCGCCATTTAAGTGTTCATTATCGCCGAGCTATACGTCAGTGGAATAACAGAGCAGGAGCGTTTATTTTCTCAGCTCCCTCCATTCATCAATCCCGTGATCCCTGCTACTGCATAAACCCTCACGTCACATTGCGTTTAACTCAGCCAGTGGGTTTCCTCTGTGCCGAGCAGTCAAAGGAGTTGATCACACGGATCCAGACGACTCTGGCAGTGTTTGGGTGCTAATCAGACTGCAGGAACCCACCGCTCCTCCTGTGGTTTAGACACATAATAATCCCATGTCAGTCAGATACGTCTGTGCAAACACACATGTGCTGTCCTCCCACTGCCTTTAACACACATAAACAATCTTTGATTTCCTCTCCTCTTTAATGTCTGTCCAACTCTGTCTTCTTATGTCTGCATACAGTACAAACACACACAGTTGTGCGTATACATTCGGGAGCAGCGAGGTAAACCTATTTCCAACTGTTTCTGATTACGGTAATTGGCCGGTGATGTTGAGGAAATGCGTGACAGCAGAATCTGGGGTAGCAAAACTGACCCTGGTGAAAAATGAGTGGAAAAGTAGGCGAGCGTCTAAGCGAGAGAAGTCATACCCGCGCTCGGAGTCAGGGTCGGCTGCCTTAAGTGTGTGTGCAAGACCTGTTAAGTTTAGTCTGTCTTCCACTGTGAATCATTCATTCTCTAACTCTGTTTAGCACACGCACACACTCACGAACGCACACACATTCATTAAGATTAAGCTGAACCCCAGATCCTGGCTGACTCATAGGGTTATGCCAAATGCGAGTGTGAGGATTAATGGAGCACAGGGGTGATGAGTAAAGAAACCATCTCACGCCAGTCAGAGCCGATCAGTCACACTCCGATAGCTGATGCCGTTGAAGCCTTTCCCAATGATGCCCATTCACTACAATGACAACAGCGTCAATGGGGCTTGGAAAGGAGTTCAAGTGGTCATTCACCCACACACAAAAAAATATACATGGTAGCCAATGGAAGTATCTTGAAATTTGTAAGGGAAAAGAAATGAAGAGTTTCGGAGAACTTGGACATAAGAGGAAGAAATCAGAAAATCCCTCGGGTGATTCAAATGATTTTGATTGAACATTTAAATCAGTTTGCTTAGGGACAGAGTGGAAAATACAAACTTAGCAATAAAAAGGAAGTCTTCTAGGAGATCAACACAGGAGGCTTGCTATACTCATGCTAGCATGCTGCACTTAGTCCCAGTGTTGCTTTAAGATGAATGCTAACATGCTTACATTTACTTTACTCTATATGTTGTAGTGCTTAAAACATGCCTGTTTGGCAACGCAATGGTTGCTACTTCATGCTTGTTTAGGTAGAATTTTCTCTCATCACATTGTTGTGCTGATGGCCTGATTAGGTTAAAACCATGTGTTTTGGCTTATTGAAGACATATCAGCTCTCATTCAAGAGGCTTCTTCAGTTCAAACTAACTGGAGAGGAGTTGCATGCTTTTAAACTCTGTGTGGGAGTGTCCTTAGAGAGTCGTTTGTCAAAACGTCTAAAAGATCCAGAGCAGACATAGAGGAGGAGACGGGGGAAAACGTAACAACATCGTCATTCCCGGGATTTTAAAAAAACATCGTATCCCAGTTCAGTTCAAATGCCCAGGCATAAACAGAGTAATGTAATTATTGCTGTTCAGTGGAGGACTGCACAGATTTGTACAAAAACAACAAAAAGGGAAACAAAACAAAACAACCTCTTGTTAAACGAATGGCACAACACAGGAGGGCCAACGCCTCAGGTCTAGACTCTGCCGTCCGCTTACATCTGAAGGAGAAAAATCATTCCTTTGGGGACAACAATGTAAACATATTGGCCAGAGAAGACAGATGGTTTGAAGGAGGAGTAAAAGAATCCATCTACATATGTCAAACTCCCAAGACAACTTGACAACCATTCACACCTGGGCTCACCTGGCCCTAGCAACCAACATGAAGGACGATTGAGTCAACGACCCAAGTGGCCTTTACAACTCTGAAACTCAGAGCTCGCTTGTGCCGTTCACGACTCTGTAAGGACATTCCCACACAGAGATTTTAAAAATCCTGCAACTCCCCTCCAGTTAGTTAGAACTGAAGAAGTCTATTGGGTGAGAGGTGGAATGTCTTCAAGAAACTGAAACACATCCAGTTGTCGACGATAGAGCACTTAGCATTACTATGACCTCGATGACTTTCATCAACATGTGGTTAGGGTTAGTAAAACGTCATGGTTTGGCCTAAAGTGGCCTACCTGTTCCAGTTTCCACAAAAACAGCTGGAAAAGTCCCCAGCCCCCCTTAAAAAACACCTGATGTTGTCGCTTCAAAAACAGCTGGAAATGTCCCCACACGTTTGTACTGCGGTTGCCCGCTTGGCAGCCCTGTTGGCCTGTAAGAACTCTGGCAACCAGCGCACCTCCACCTCCTGATGTGAAAGTCAGCCGATAAGCATATAATGTGAATGTCAACCTTGGACATTTCTGTGGTTTGCAGAAACTTTAACTGCAAACATTGTATCTGGGCAAACTGTATCCCATTACCAGCGTCGGCAGAGTCGGGGCTTATGAATGGCAAAAAATAGCATTAAAGTTCATAGCCAACGTTAGATAATCAACTGGCTGCTATCATTGCTAACAGCTAGCTACTTGGGACCATTATGTGTCATTGTCTACCATGAATGTAGACAAATTAATGTATTAAATTTCATAGAAATCCATCCAATAATTATTGATATTCCATTGTGGACCTTTGCGCTGGAGTTACCAACAGGCTGACAATGCCATCTCTGGAGCAATCCAGCCAACATAGTGAATTTGCCTACAAAAGGATCTTTGAAGGTCCAAGTTTAAGGAGATGGCCCTGCAGGAACATGATATGTGTATATGATTCTGGATCTTGGGTGTGTGGTATTATGTCTCACCGGGCTTGCAGCAGCTGATACTTTCACAAGAAACAGTGATGCAGACACAAACATTTAGTAAAATGACTGATGACACACTTAGAGACAGTGACTCACATAAACAGACAACTGTGCACACACACAGACACTAATCACCCAAACATAATCTTTTGTGGTGACGAAGAATGACCCAGACTCCTCAAGTTTGGCTTCGTCCCTACCTGAGACGATCATACCATAGTGATAAGATCAGGGATGGCTTCCCTGTAGCATGATGACTGAGCAGACCTGCAGCCGTGCATTGTTCCTCCGTCCCCTCCGGATTTGTCTGTCTGGGCCGGCCTGTGCAGGGTCGCCTGAGGGTTGTGTAAATACACACTAACTCTGGGTGGGATGGAAGCTCAAAGGGATTTTCCATGACTCGCCCCGGCGAATGGAGCGTGCCTTGCCAAACAAACGCATCATCTTCCTCTCAATCGCCGGCGTTTAGGTAGCATCGCTAGGGAGTTAGAGGTTTTCCCTCCGATTCATCTTTGTTGTTGCTGCAACCCCCCCAGTTTCTGTCACAGCACCACCAGCATTGGGTTTCCATATGATGTGGTTATTTGTTGTGATGGTGATTCTTTCCGACTGATGTCATCTGGAGCATGGCCACAGGGAGCAATTTAGTATCTCTGTTTGGGAATCAATGTTTTACTGAAATGAAGCATCAGACTAACCAGAGGCACTAGCTAACCACATTATCTGACAGTGAATAACTGCGGTTAGAAATGTAAACTATAGACTCTTTATTATGCAGTTCATCATTATGATATGTTAATGTTTCAAAGCTGAGTTTTTCAAAGCGACAAGGATGCTACACTTGAATGCATGCAGCACCGTCATCTGACCTGTCCTTTTGGATAAAATCTATCCGACAAGTGACAGATTTCTCTCACTTCCCATTCTGAAATTTCATCTGCTTATTTGACCAAAACACACAGATTCCATCTCGCCTCCTGTCACGGCGAGTCCAACAACAATATTGCATGTTTTTTTTCTAACGGCTCCCATCAGGAGATGAAACTCATAAATAACCATCTCCTTCACTTTGTTTACCCAATCTGCATCTCCTTGGCGACAGGCGTGTTGCCTGCGTTATTTCCTCTCATGGCCGCATTGACGGGAGCAAATATTAATAAATGTCATCGGCCTCAGTCCACCTGATTTATTGGTTTAGACGTCAGTGTCGTTCTGGGCACGGTATGACCCAACAACTCGCTCCAGAAACTTCTGCAGAGTGATTTCTGCAAAAAGATTCACTTTGGGAAATATAACAGTTTGTTCTTTTTCATCTCGCGTTGCCCTTCACTACGGAACGATAACATGGTGAAAGACAGAAGACATTAATCTCTCTCTCTCTTTCTCTCTCTCTCTCTCAGGTACACCTTTTTACCACAAAAAGCTTCCTTCAACTCGCCTGATACCCTTTAGACTTTCACTGCACTTAACCCTAAACTCCCTGTCATTAGGCAGTTGGCTGACATAGTAAATGCATGACATCATGACCAGCGTATGCCCCTGATTGATGTCTGTTTTTGTAGCCTGACCCACAAAAAGACCCCCACCAGGTCATTTGTCGTGACCTTTGTGTGTGTGGTATTATTCCAAATGAATATATTATTAACAGCAAAGACACGGAGCAGTTAAATTAAACATAACAATAAAACAGGCAATAAAGCATAAAGGACGTTTTTGCCTATTTTTAACTATGCTATGCATCACTAGAAATCAGCAAAAATGCATCTGAACTTTGCTGGACTCCTCTGGGAGTGATTATTTTCCCCGACATCACATCCTGCTTACACGAGAAGCTCTTGTTGCACTTAGTATTAACGGCGAAGTTATTATTAAATCACACAAGAGTGCAGGCCAAAAGTATTTCCTGTTTGTGACTGCATCAGTTCTTGAGAGCTTGAGAGCTCACCTAACCTTTGAAACCATCGCCATTCTGATACCAAGCCTGCCATCTAGTGTCGGTGAGCCTGCTGCTGCAGCTTTTCATCACAGAGCACTAGAAAGATTTTTTTAGTGTACATTTTTTATGGAAACTGCACTGAACTGCTTTATGTCTGCTTGCCAAATATCTATCCATATGTTTTTTTGTATGTAAGTATGTCTTTCTTCTTCTTTTGTTTGAAGTTGCTGAGATTCCGGTAAGCTCCTGGTGTGTATTAACAGCCAGAGCAACATGCTTATATAAGGTAATGTCTCATACTAACAACATATGTGGGCACAGCCGGGACTAGCAGAAAATGTGGACACATATGGTCAAAATTTGCGATATCCCAACATATTCACGGTCAACTCACCTACATTAATCAACAAAAGGTGGAGGTTCTAACTGTCTTTTCATGTCACAGTGTTTTTATTTAGGGATCACAGTGTGTTTGTTCTTTTTTTTTTTTTAAGACAAGAGGAACCGTTTTGGGAGATCTTCCTGCAGGTTGGACCCATATATTACTTTCGCACGAAGCCAGAAGTTCAAATGTGTACACATTTGTCTGAGATACTGTATGTATTTGCTTTTTGTGTCTCAGCGTCATTCCACGTCTGCTTCTGCTTATGAACAGAAAAGCTTTATTGCCCCTTCAAGGAAATTGCTGTCTCAAATGAGCCTTATAAAAGATGTTAGACATAAAAACCAGACTTGCATTGCCATTAAAAGCACATAACGTCAAGAGAGCACTTTTTGTTAAAAAAAAA
>CAEMYA010000506.1:8222123-8245003 GCA_903131615.1 Diplodus sargus | reverse complement strand
AAAAAAAAAAAAAAAAAAGGAAGAGTGAGTGTGGGGAGAGTGAGGTCAATCTCCAAGGTGAGGTGAAAGGGTCAAGTTCAGATACAGACACTGGTAGAGGTTTAATAACCAGTTGGGTGCTTTAATTTTTAGATGAGCCATTTATTAATTTACATTTCTTTTCTTTTTTTATCACCGGAAGCCATGATCATGATAACATGGTTTGGTGCACAGACAGAACATACAACAATGACAAATTACCTGCAACACAATGTAACTTGTGCAACTGTAACTGACATTTGGTTTGGTGGTTTGGGTCCAACGCCAAATCCTTAGTGTTAGTACTCAACAACCTGGTAATGAGACTCAATCAACTGGCTTTCTCCTGAAAGTTACATAGTGTGGCTTTTGATGAAAACATCTATAGCTTTCCATACAAACAGTTTTGTCTCAGTCATGTTGAGGCATGACTGAGTGCAATAGTCAAAAGTAACTAAGTACATTTATTCAAGTGCTGTACTTAACTACAATTTTGAGGTACTCGTACTTAACTTTAACATTTCCATTTTCTGCTACTTCCATTTCACCGTGCTTTTGGAGGCAAATATTATATTTTTCACTCCACTACATTTTTGTGACAACTTGAGTGACAAGTTACTTTGGAGATTTAGTTTAATAATATAAACAAACAAACAAAAATCAGCCAATGAATTATGATGTTAATTTCATATTATGGCCTTACATCAAACTTTATTGATCCCCAAGGGGACGTTCTGTAAGCTACCCAGGATATAAATTATAAGTAGAAGTTGAACTGCCATTACCAGCTTCAGCATTAACATGTTAAACACATTAATCCTTTCATGCATGGTGTCCCAGAAAATGGACAGATATTTGGAAGGGCATCATGTCACGATCACCGGATGCCAGATCCCCAAAGCTTTTCTCCACCATCACACTTGATTAATATCTTTGTGTCTTTGTCACTTTGAGTTATTGCATCATAAAATTAAAATGGCTGAGGGAAGACGAGATGCACCGAGTACCTCTGGAATAACTGTTTAATCCTCATATTCCCAGAAAACCATAATAAGATGTTCGAAAATACTTTTATCAAGATATTAGCAACATTTTTCTTGTACATTTTGTCTGTGGCTGCAAAAAATATCTGTCCTCTCTGGTGGCAGTTTTGTTTTTTTTACGTCTTCATTTCGTGTGTTTTATTTAAATTTCTTATAGAATTTGTTTGAAAAGTTTAATGCAGCAGCACTACTAATATTATACAAATGTGGTTGAAAGTATTTCAAACATCTCTCAAGTTGAAAATACTGTTTTTACCTGTCTGGTTTATTGGTTATGATCTGTCTGATATGCATTTCTGCACTTTTATTGCATGAGCACATTTTTTGTACATTTTGATGCCAATACTTTTGTACTTGAGTAGAAATAGTTGACTACCAATATTATCCAACTGCTATTACTGTTTATTTATTATTATTCCATTTCTGTGGAGATTAACCTTTAATATTGCTTAAACCTCTGCTTTAATGTTTGTATGGTCGAAAAATGAAACGTGCCAAGCTGAAATCTTAGAAATGATATCCATTTAATGAAACATCAGCGACTCTACCCAATTACTTTGCAGTGATGACTTACTGTATGTATGTTTGTGTGTGTCAGTCTGTTTCATGACGTGGCAGCTGGGTGAGGTAGATTTTATCTTGAACCATCTAACAGGACATTTTCCTCCTGGGTGCCACATTTACACTCGAACTCTGTGCCGTCTGGTTCACTCAAGCAGGACTGTTCTATATCAACACGGGTATAGACATATTAAGCGTCGGTTATTTGCTGCAGAGTGCAGCGGTGCTGTAGAATAAATCTTATTTTAGCCTTTATATTGCTTCAGGCAGCTTAAAATGTCAGCATTTTCTGCCAAATGGCAACAACAGGACACATGTGGAACTGCGAAATAAATCATTTTCATTTGTTCTGCTGCCAACTGTATATGAGTCCTTTCTATTCCAGTCAAAACATTGGAACATATGGAGAATGGCAGGTTTCATGAACTAGACAATTTTATTTGCTTTTAAAAGGTATCAAACCAAAACATATGCTGATTACATAAATCAAATTTAGCAGAGTGGTTTCCAAAGAGAGTAATACCTAATTTACATTCTTTCCAAAAACAATACAAAAGACATTGTGAACAGCAGAAGGCCCGTGCACCAAGTAAAAAAGCAGAACGGCCTCGAAATATTACAATCACTTGTCAAAAAATTATTTAAAAAAGTATATCATTGTATAAAAAACATAAATTTGCATCCAGTGCATTTCAATGTGTGTATGTGCTAAAATTATGCCTCTCAAAGTATATCCATTACGTCTAGTTATATCTTAACTAGATTTAAATCTAATCAGACTACAAAAATACAGCAGTGACTGCCAGAAACAGGCAACTCAAGCTGTAGGTGGCGCCGCTCATTGAGCGAGATGTCACTGCGAAAGTGATCCCCGGCCTACAGCGCTCACAGTCTTCACCACAGTAAGAGCAGACGTCCATGATGTTCAGAACGTCCGAGTTGTATGTTCTTGCTGCTTTTCGCGCTGTGAGACAAGAAGAGTTACCATATTATATTGAGATAACCAGCACATGGCAAGTTGTATATAAAGTAAGGGTGACTTGAGCCCCAGTCCAACACAAGGAAAAGCATACTCTTTTTGCAGCATGGCTGAAACAGCACACTGTATTTTAGTTGCAGGTTTAGATGAATGTATAAAATACTGTGAATTTACAGCAAATGTTAGCAGTCTGTTTTTGAGACAGTACTCACTGGGTTCATAGTAGTCGAACACCTCCACCACAGCATCCTGTAAATGGGCCATTTTGTAATCTCTGACAAAAGGGAGTTTGATGCAAACCTCTGACTTGGTGATCTGCAAAAGCAACCAGGAAAATTAATGACTTTATGATGTAAACACAGCATACCTTATGTAGGGAAAAAAAACATTTTTTTCTAATAATCTAAGAAGGTTTTAGTAAGTACAACTGCATGTGTGAAAAAAGTCCTATAAATACTTTTTGGGATCTAGAGGAAGTTGCTGGACAACTTGCTTTCAGTGATGCATTGAGGGTAATGTAGGCACCTGGTTTAGTAAAAGCAGACCACTGATCTATCATCATTGCACTCCTATAACAAAGTTAGATGGACAGTTCATAAACAGCTGATCAAAACAAATACAGCAGAACCAGAGATATCACCTCTTTATTCCACACATTCTTCTCCCTTTTTCACCTGACACCTTCATTACCCACAATGCAACTAATCCTTTTGAGTGACATCACCCTTGAACAAGTGTTAACATGTTGTCAGTATTGTTTCTGGGACTGTTTGCAGTAAAAAAAAAATAATAAAAAAAAAACAAGTTACACATGTCAGGTTTTGAAGACTATTTCTAGATTTCTAGAGACAACTTAAACTGCCTACATGCAACAAATAAAAAAAAACCTCAAACAAATTAAAAGTATTTTGTATTATCCCTCACAATAATTTTATTCTCAGCAGGGTGGTGAAGGCGGGAATTATACTGTAAATCATCAAGTTTATGAGGGGGGAGAAAAACAAAGCATAGATGTTCGCCTGAATGAATAAAAAGGGTTCGAAAAAACAGTCAGTATCTTTTTGTTCTTGTTTTTTTTTTTTTTTTATGGTAATACTGGGTCTCAATGACCCGAGCTGGAGTATGCTGTCAAAGATGATCAACAAATGACACATGATTGGTTTCGACAGCTAATTGCGCTGAACTGTTACATATAATTGATATAAAAGTATTTAATACCTAACTACAATGAGTTGCAGTGTGGTTGAAGTCTTTACCAGAACTGCCAAGAAAAATCATCATGTTGGGAAATTAAACTTATGTGGAAAAACAAACCATAAATGATGGTTTGAATTGATAAAGAGATCTTAAAAGGGCACCTTTTTACAATTTTTTTGTGTTCCCTAAAAATGTCTTGTGCATTTTCAAGCACTTGCGGTTTGACAAAATGTTTGTAGAACTAAAGCTGCCATGTGGCCCAGGGCTCAACTTTTTATTACCCGACCATGGAACAATGATATGATGAAACACTTACTGAATCCAGGTAGAGGCTGACCTTCTCGGGCTGTATCTCCACCTTCCTGATAAGATCTGTTGGGGCGGCAGCTGCGGGAGGGAGACTAAAGCCGCTGAGCATGCCCACATCCAATATGGCCATGCCTGTTTGAGAAATCAGCTGATCGTCCTTTAATCTAGAGGATGAACGCAGAAGTGTCATGATTCTGTATGATTTGAGTCCCTTGTTTTACTGATGTTTTACATGCATGACGACAGACATCGTATTGACACATAGGTCTGCTCGTGGTGCAGTACTTGCCTCATGCATATAGATAACAGTAGGTGATTGTGGCCCCTGTCCCCAGTACCATCCACACTCAATGAGAAAGCCTCCTGGGCTGTGGCGAGGCTCTGCGAAAATGCTTTGCTCTCCAGGTTGTAGAAGATAATTATCTGAGGGGGATTCATGGACATGTTTTAAAAAAATGAAAAACTTAGAAACAAGATTTAATAGTAAGCTGAAGAGCTAAAGTTGACTGCGCTGCCTGATAGATGATGTGTCTGTGATGTAGATGATGAAGTGCAAATGCCTCAAGGTCACAAAGCAGGATCTGTTATAGTTGTGTCCATTAAGCATAAATGGAATAAAGACTGAATCTCTGTATGTATTTACTTGCTTTAAAGAATCAAATCAGGGACGGTCAAGGACAGAACCTGTAATAGAGGACAGGTTGTAACATTGAACATTGTGAATAGATTAACCCTTTACCTCCTCTGAGCGATATTATCTGGACACCCTGAATGAATACAGTACTTCAAGCTACATAATGTGTACCAGATGTTAATTACTGGGATTCCATTATCATGCCACATTTGCATTTAGCATTCACAATGCAGTACGTTGTGCTGGCTGAAGCCATCGTGCACAGCTGCCGCCTTGGATTTATTCCGGTCATGCTCCAGATGTTAAACTATTCTTTATGTCGAGTTGAATGTGATGGAGGTATGATTACAGTCCTGCATTGCGAGAATTTCTCTGAGCGTAGGTTTAGCAGAATATAATAAATACGCTAAAAAAACAGATATTACCTGAACCATTGCAAATCCTCTTCCCTCCATGTATATATTGAGGTTTACATCTTTGTCAGCGTCGATCTAAAAGACATAAACCAAAAAAAAAACACAAAAATGAACAGCCCAGGATGACAATGGTACAGTATATATAGTATCAGAATTTCAACAACAATTACAGGACTACCTCTCGGCTCTGATACGTGCGATAGGTGGTGGAGTTGATGTTAAACAGCGACACAAACGAAGACGTTGGGGAAGATATTTTGACCCTGAGGTCGATGGCGTTGGCACCACTCAATGCAGCGTAGATAGCCAGAGCCTGGAGGGCAACCACTGTGTCCTGAGGAAGAGAAAGGGTGACGGGTTAAAAAAAGAAACCTGCATCTAGATTGAATCACCTTACGTGTCATTTTGTGCAGAACTGGCGGATAGTTTTGCAATATGGTGCCACTGTTGAAAACTGTACATAAAACATAATTATGAAATGCTAAGTTTCAGTTTAAATTCCAGACCACATTTAGCCCAAACTATGAAACTGTGCCCAAACTGTGACTCCAGTCAGTCAGCAGTCCATCAGTTTGTCAGGTCTCAAAATTAGCTTACAGCGAGTTCAACCAGACCAGTAGGTAGCAGTGTTAGATGCAACATTTTAACACCTTACACACGCAAAAACTCTCAGTTCTTCCCAGTTTATAGTGTATCTTGAACGGTGATTTGGTTAGTTTGCTGTATGTGACCAACTAGACATCCCTCGCCTCACCCTCCCCTATGGTGGTTGCTAAAAGTGCAAATAAAAATACGACAGGCCCTCTTTAGAGGCAGTGTTTGGTTTAACCATTCCGAGCTGCTGAAGAATAATGGCAGTGTGATGTACCCGCTAACTCTGTGGGTACAAATGGCTCTTCCGGAGCTAACAAACACTCACTTTTCATTATACACTAATGAAAACATTTTCTGAAGTTCCACCTAAAGCCTGCACCACTGGACCTTAAAGCATCAGCTTCTTCAGTGACAGAAAAAGATGCAATGTCACCTGTGTCGTCCCGTAGCCTCCTAGATGGTTCCTCTGCTTGCTTAACCATTTCATGAGCACAAAGCCCTCCACCAAGCTGCCACGCCTAAAAAAAGCCAGCAGCACATAAGAGGCCATCTCGATCTGAGCTGAGCGCGGCTGCCAGTCGTGCGAGTCCAGGCTGGCTGAGGAGGCCCACGTCATGACTCCATCTTTGGAACAACATGACAGAAAATCAAATTAGTGTAGGCTTACACACCAACTGGACAGGTTTAAAAAGCTGAAATGTTAATTTCTGTTGTTGCTGCTCCAGGATCGCAATCGTAGGAACCTGAGACCCACAAAACTCACATTTGGAGTCTTGCTGGAGTGTTAGGTTAACCTTTGTGCATTCTGAAGATAAAACGACACAATACCTCAACCAAATTACCTCTGTAATCTGCTCTACGCTTGAGCTCATCAAGTGCAGTGCCAGCCACAGGACTATTGGCCTGAGATAAAGCGTAGGCCACCAGACACAGGCTGTAGTTACTGACCACTCCACTGGACACTTTGTCCTCCAGGTACCTCTGGGCCAGGGACACATTACGTGGGTACATGTCCTTTAAAGAGAAGGACCAGACAATCATTAACTGGCTCATTTTGGGAATATACTTTATAAAGTATACAGCACTTATATAACATACTCTGACTAGGATTTCTCACCACATAGCTCTCGTCCTCCAGCAGTGCAATCAGTACAAAGGCGGTGAGTGCTACCGGACCATTATCCAGCCCTCCCTGCATTTCTGTGTGGATCAACCTGCCAGCCTCAATGAACTCTCCCTGGGGCCCCTGCTGTTTCACGAGCCAAGCCATGGCCCTGGTCACGACACTCTGGTCTACCTGCATGTAGGGCTGAGCCTGGATGAAGCACTTCAGCACGAAGGCTGTCAACCTGGGACCACAGAGAGGAGAGGGAGCATTAGAAACAAAGAGATTAGAGCATTTTTCACTGTTTAAACTAACACAACATTGGTTTGACTAGCTTAAGTCGGCCTGTTGACATACCATGTGCTACCAGATGTGTCACTGGCTCCAAAAGCAGCAAATGAACCATCATTTCTTTGGTAGGACAGTTGTCTCTGATAGCCTAACAGTAGAAAATATGACATATCACTCAAAAGATGCCCTGGTACATCTATAACACATGAAATAACCTCGCCTTTCTATTATATTGTATACAGCACACTGACTGTATGTCTGAGACTCATGCAAAAGGCTGCTTACCTTCCATCATGAAGCGCAGAGCCCTGCTCCTGATGTCCTTATCGTCCTGGGCCGACATGTCCAGGTACTGAAGCACATAAACACTTGGAGCAAAGTGGATCATGTTCTGCTCCCCACAGCCAAGAGGTTTCTGAACCAGCAAATTCATGTGTTCAATGGCCGTGGCAATGATGTCACCTGTATAAAGCAAGGAGGAAGGATTTAACTGTTGCACACCACGTTCAGGGGACACATAGTGTCCATATTGTTGATCAGTCCAACTTTTTGTGCCATTTTCCAAAAAATTAAAAAAGGGAGAAAATTCACATAACGCATGACAATACAAGCATGACGTTATATACACACTTGTAAAAAAAGACAAAACAAATGGATTAAAGGAAAAAGAGTTCAAATTAAAAAAAAAACTGACCCTTCTTAAGTCCCACCCATTTTTGCTCTGTACTCCAATAACAGCTGAGTTAGCTTGGTACCGGGTCAACTTTCCCGTTTCTTGGTTAACTTACATAAGCTACGTGTCAGGCATGTCAGCTGAACATCAACACCATCACAAAAGACACTTACGTTTGAGTTAATGTAACATAACAACACAAAGCCACAGTATATAGATGCCACTATTTTCAAAAGTGCTATTTCTTCATCTCTCCTCAAATTTTTTTCACACATCTTTTGAATGCATCTGACAAGAAGCTTTACATTATGCCCCAGCATGAATTTCAATTACAATGTATGGAAGGAAAAAAACAAAAAAACCACCATCGCAGGCAGAAAACGACACTGTCATAACAAGTACAGCAACCCCAAATTTGGCTCCAACTGAGGAAAATCCTGAGCCTTTCCTTTCTACCATGACAAATACCCAACATCCCTCAACCTGAATGGAGCCAAGCCAAACAGCCAGACAGCTGTTCAGAATTTGCCCGCCATAAACATTCCTGTTTGATGTCCATCATTTCCATTTTCTTTCACCCGGCAGTTCCTAAATGTTTTGCAGGACGGCGCTGAGCTCGATGCGCATAAACCCAAGCTCGACACAAAGGAAAAAATGCAGGCATATATAACACACGCCTAATTGACTAAAAGTAAACACGAACAGCACTTGGATGGAACTGCCACTGGCACAACAGGGAAGACGAATGGTAGACGTACCAACCAATGCCACATGGGCCCTCTGGCTGCCTGGAACCACATCTGGCGGATAGGAGTAGGAGGCGGATGTGGAATCGTTGCGTTGTACCAGCTCCAGGAACAGAGTCTCCGAGAAGGACCGCTCAACTCCCTCAGGCTTCGGGAACATGGAAGTAATTCACTGTTATCATAGGATTAACCGCATGCCACATAGCTCTGTGCATTTTATACTGCACACTTAAGTTTAAACGCACTTTATTACCGAGACGTTTGCCAGAAAAAAATGAGGATTCGAGCCAGCAACCTCTTCGCCACAACCCCAATATCCTCCTACGCACACTCCGTTCATAGATGTTATCCAGTGTTTCCATCGTACCGTACCTTCACAAGCACTGTCCAAACAAGGCTGTCCGAGGCCTCTGCAGATACGGCGTCCACAGACACTTCCATCACGCCCAGAGCCACGGCTCTTATAGCGAACAGCGCTGACGCGGACCCGTGGCTCCCCAAGGTGAGTTTCTGGGCATTTACCACGGAGAGATCCCGTCTGTCCGCCAAAACAAACTCATAAGCCTCACTCTGTGCTAGCAGCAGGATGACCTGTGGAGAGAAAGATATAAAACAAAAAGACAGTATCACTTTCTGTGTGCCATAAATATCCTTGACAGGTGTTTATATTGGAAGACACTAATCAAATGTCAGTCAGGGAAAAAAATAATGCTTGTACCAGCCCTTTTTTAGCACACACTCCGTCTTTCATACCTCGATGTCGTGCCCTAAATGGTTGACGATGTTCACCTCCAGCACGATCTCCTCTCCTCTGATGAGGTGCGACGGGGCATCCAAAGACAAGGAAAAATCTTTGGACACGCTCAACTGTGAATAACACAAAGTAAACCAGTTCAAAAGCAACTCTGGCTAAGATTGCAATCATTGGATATCAAAAGTCAAGGAACAGGGCTCCTTCCAGTCGGGTTCTGGGAATTAGACAAAGTTAAACTTGTGAAAAAAAAGATGTTTAGCATCGTCATGTTCATGATGACCACATTATTTATTTCGCCGAGCTAGCATCCTGGCGCACAGTCTGTTCCAGACTCAAACATCTGGATTGGCACAAACCTTTTTACAGACATCCATGGTTCAATGTGGATGAATAATAATGGTGTTTTGTGATCTGCTGACCTTTCCTCTTCTTTCTTGACATTTGTGGTTTTGCGCGAAATGTCTTAAAATCGGCAAGCTTAATCGGATAGCTTGCCATGAAATATGGCACACATGTTAATGTTCTCTTCAGTACGATTTGTACAGTAAGAAACTTGCTCCCCTGACATTTCCTCTACAGCGTTGTCATCTGGTTAAAATTTCAATGAGTCAAGATGGAATGACCCATCATCCTCAGCTGCATTTTGTGATAGGCACTTCGCGCTTCTGTGTTAACGAGATGCTGCACATGATAAATATTTTAACCTGATTAAGGCCACTGGCACGGCTGAAGCCTTTTAAATGACCCCGAAAAAATGATTGTCACCATCACAGTAGCAAAATATTTCATCGGATTTCACAGTAATTTGCTTAAGCTGCAATTTTTTAAATGCTACTATTTTTTTCAATTAACAAGACAGTGTATAGGAAGTGGGAGTTTCTCAGCGCAACGACAAGAGGAAGGACTGAAAATCATATGAAAAAAATCGCACTATTTCTCCTTTTCAGAGCAGCACAACATCCTCTTTGCAGCAGGAAACAACGGGATTTGTGGGAAACACAAACACAAAATTTGAGGAACATCTCTAATATACAGATGCACATGGTGAGTATTTGGTTACCTCTCGTGGCACGGGAGTGAAGTCCAAACCCATGTTATCTGACATCACCAGTGCAACTGCTCTCAAAGAGGAAACGCCATCCGGCACAGTTACCTTCCAGCTTGTCCCCGTTTCATCACTGAAAGAAATGACAGAAAATGAAGCAACACTGGATTTATTTAGCAGGTTTGTACATAGTGAGCTGTGCTTATATATTTGACAAGCCCTTTAGTATTATTCTGTACTGTAACTGTATTATGCTGTATATCTGTACTCATCAAGCAGTAACCTCCAGGGCTGAGAACTGAAGCGAATGCAACAACTGCAGTTCCTCAAATGCATAACAGCAGAAATAAATGTGTTTACAACCTGGAGAGAAACAGTTTTGGTCTCCATAGCTAATTTTCCAGCTCCTGGAAATCTACTCACTGACTTTAACCTTCTGTTTGTCGTTAAGGTGCTGGTGCCTTTTTGGGGAATTTTAATCCAAATATCAGACAATTAATACAGCTGGTTGTGTGCTTATTTGGACTAACAGACCGGACCACCCACCTAATATAAGTGTCTAACCACAGCAAGGGTTCAGTGGCTTCCATCCAAAGGTCCCAATACTTCTCTACCAAGAGGGCGTCTCCTTCTGAAAACCCCCAAAGAAGAGAGAGAAGACATCAGAGGAGGCTCAGAGTGTCTGTAAATGGGGTTTCAATCCAGCAGTACTGAAACTGTGGGACTGAACCAATATGCTAAATGGCCACAAGAGGGACTCCAAACAGAGAGGAGGTGCCAAATTGCAAGGATCATAGTGATTCACAATGTGTGTTTATTATCATACCATTTCCACCGTGCTGCTCTTCCTCGTACAGTCTGGCATTGGTCAGCGTCTTGATATTACACTCCTGTGGTGTGAAAGACCAAAAAAAAAATAGATGGTGAATAATAGCTGCTAAAAGTACGGCTATAAAGCACAGCATCATTAGTGTGGCAGCCAACAAAATACAGGTCAGGTGTTGCAGGTGATGTAAGTCTGAACTCTGGCTGTTGATGCCTGAGGAGATCTCACTCTTAAAAATGATCTAGTCTACTCTTCTCACACAATGCGCGCTGCCAGACCTTTGCGGAAAGGTCACCCTAAGACAGCCCACCGTGGTGAGGCTTTGTTTCCTCCGTCCATGCCTCCATCAACAACCCTCAGGTCCTGCGCCCGACTCACTAGAGTTACCGGCTCAGTGAAACAGCAGAGTCAGCTAACAAAGCAGACAGATAAGTTACACCCAGATTAACCAGTTTAGGGTCACACTCTGAATACCTGTACAGTGTCTACATGAGAAGGTGTGTCTAGGGAGAATTTACACCAGGATAAGGGGACGAGGGGGGGTTGGGCGCCTTGTAATTAAACTGCAAAAGTGGACAAAGAAGGAAAGAGGGTATCTAAACAGATGAGTTTTCAGAGGGAGTTTAGGTGTCAGAGATTAAATATTGCGCTTTTGACCAAAGATATAAACGTTCAAACCTCCAGGCTTTGGCAAATGGAAAACGGTTGCGATACCTGCATCACTTTGAAGTCAAGGTCAGCCCGCGGGGTGTCACCGTGTGTCCCCATTACCAAGACTCCTACATGGAACGGGGCTTCACGGGCAGACAGAGTGAGCGATACCTGCACACCTGGCTGGGCTCTGTCACTGCTCCACTCTAGAGACACCTGAGGAGAGCCAATACACAATCAGCATGTCTGGGAAAACCATGCACCTAGTACAATGATATCACATAATACACTGAAATCAAAGTACATGGTTGTCCTGGTGGATGGACACATGCGCTGTGTCTCCGGTGACCTCTCCGTCAGAGAGGATGCAGTAGACGGTGACACAGACTTCGGGGGACCAGGACGCTGTCGGCGTCACAGAGAAAGAGGAGGAAGTCTCTGTCCCAGCGGATACCACTTGACCTCTGGAGCTCACCTGGAGGGAGGGAGGCATTTAACAACAAACCTCTTTATATATTTCATTTAAAGAAGTAGAAAGAACAGTGAGGTCCATAAATTCCCATTACAATCTCATATATTAGCACAGTGAAACCTAATGGAAACAGCATCTCTGAAAACAGGAAATCATGCTGGGCAGTAGAGTCAAAAATTATATTGCCATGTTTTTAGGCTTTATTGTGATAAATGACATATACTGTACGCCAATCTCAAATTAAAATTTCCTCTAAAGCACTTCATAGATGCTAGGACTGGGTGACAAAATCAGATACCACGTTATTTATGACCAAATACCTCCATATTGCAACAAAACTGTTAGGAAACAGAGTCTTGTAACACTTTAGTGTAACACAGCCTCTAAAACCCAGCAAAGTCACACTCATGATATGACAATATTCAAAATGTATGACTATATGTAGTTTCATATCAAAACAACAATATGATATGGTGCTTTACCCAGCCCTTATTGAAAAATACTGCTAGCTCCAAACTGAACCTTAGACCCTTGATTCAGGTGACGATTTCATAATTATTTTGAGTTTTTCTTTCCTTTTTAAATAAAAACATAAAATAAAAATTACAACAAACATAAAAAAAATATAGTTGTATACCCTGATGTAAGCAGTCATGTTTTTAATAACTGCTTCCTTTCTTTTGATTCATTCACCGGAGTAGAAAAACTCATGTGACTGCTAAAAGTTCTGCAGCACTCTTTTCTGTAAGGTTCTTCATGTGGACATGCAATATGTCATTACTGCACTAAAGAAAATGCCAGGTTACGTGTTTTTGCAGCTGACATATGACACCGTTGGCTATATTTGACGCAACATACCACAAAGTGGAGCTTAGTGAGTTGAAAGGTGCTCTCCACGTCAAGTTGAAGAGGATCTCCAATCTGAAAGCAAAACGTGACATAAATAACAACATTATTTGGGCATATTTGCTATATTATTCCCTTTTATTTTTTTGCTTGTGCAAGAATAGGGGGCAAAATGTGTTCAGAGTTACCCGTGCAGTTGAGTTGATTGGAGAGATCTGAACATACGAGCCGCTGGGAGAGGAGTGATTGTTGTAGAGTGTCAGATTCTCCTCACTGGACTGAAATCTCGCCTGAATGAAAAACCCAAAATATGAGCCTATGGGATTAAAATAGTAAAATCTGTTGTAGGATGTTGACTCAGGTTAACAGGTCCTGGGGTAATTTCCTTAACGTGTGTGTGTGTGCATCCCACTGTGCTGAAACTACTCATCTTACACACAATCGAAACTGGTACTCCCCCAGAGGACTGACATTCCTGGAACTGTAAATCAAGAAAACTCACCCGAATAAAAAGCGTCACTACTTGATCCTGTAACTTAAACTTGATGTGGACGTTCCCATCCTCGGGCACTGGAAGTGTCAGAGTCGTGGGTTCATCACTCATCGTGGATGTTCTCTGAGTGACTTCAATCACAGCCGAGTACATCAGATCCTCTGAGCCGAGTGGCTTTCCGTCATATCTGGAGATCCTTAACTGTTAAATCAAAGCAGAAAAGGAAGTTTGCTCCTGGACATAATGGTTTGAAATAGACGTTGAGCTAACGGAGTGATGATAAATCGCTCACTGTTGAAGAGAAGTGTAAAGACGGCTTCAGTCTTGGTGGAAAATCATGAAACTCAAGCTGGAATATGTTCCTCGTGAGGTGGACTTCAACTGTTTTGTTCAATTTAAATCCTTGGGGGACAAAAGGGTGACAGATAAACAGACTTGTATGGGGATACAACTGAGACCGGTACGTGCTTACGTTTCCGAACATATCTCACCTGTGAGGCCGTCAGTAACACGGGCGGTCACATGCAGCCGGCCATCACTGGGAAGGGCTTGAAGCTGGTCTTTGCTGAAGAAAAACTGCGCTGACCCATAGATCTGAAAAACAAACATCAGCCAGGGCCATTTAGTATGCAGATCTAGCATCCATTCATTCATAAATAAGCTGACGACAAAATCAAACCTCACCCCTTTAGTTTGTGTCTGCATGAATGGAGCGGCTGCATCCTGCATAACAGACACCAGAGTTACTGAGACGGCTAGAGTTCCCTGTACAGGCTGTCCGCTGGGGTACCTGGAGGGGAAACAAACTGAAGTTTCACCACATACTTGCATAACACGCATGTGTTATATTATGGATTTTGCACGAGCTAACGCACTCACATTGCTCTCACTGATCCTGTGATGTCACCTCCAGCGAGGACCTGTGAAGGGGTCTTGAGGAGCACTTCAAAGGGAGGATGATCTGCAATGAAGGTCAGATCGACGGTAAAATAGAATAAGAGTGTACCGCCACGCCAGCAAACTTTTTCCCTTGGAGGGCCAAAACTGAAACTTAATGGTGGACAAAGAGCCAAAATGAAGGTTATATTGTATTATCTAGATGAAAAATGGTTCTGTACAGAAGTAAATAAGATAAAACTTCTGGTGATTTTCTAAATCTGATCTAAATTGTTTTCTCTCCTGTCTGTATGACCTAAGAACAGGTGAAAAAACGTTTTTTAATTATTTTTTCAAATGGCCTCAGTGGCACCAGGATTCTAAATTTCTAAAATTGATTCCTACACAAAGCGTCACTTTCTTTGAAAAGACAGAAACGTATTTAGAAGATCGTTTTTGCCTCACAAAAATAAAACATCATAAAGAAGCAATTCAAACTACAAAGCTAGAAAAAGCCAAACTGAACCTCATGGTGGGCCAATATTAATCCCCTAGCCTCTTCAGGTGGTGCCCTTTTTTATTTTTTCACCCCTGTCCCTCAAACATCCCGAGTCTGCCACACCTCTATGATAGACACATCGGATATTTTACTGATCTAAATAGCTGCAACTGAAATTCAGTCATAAATGTAATTACATACATTACACATAGAACCTCTTCCATCAGTGCAATCCCTCAAAGGCTGGAATGATTCATAAACATAAATAATGCTCATCTGTCTATGGTAGGAGCAGTTTTTAGTTTAAGCTCTTATAGTGTGAAATACACATTTATGGGATCAGAATTGTCCTGAATTCTGCATGACTGTCGCTTCTCTTCACCCACAGTAGTGATTGTCTTTTCCTCACCTTCTGATCCTACATCACCATCATACAGAGATCAGCCTCTCTGCTACTCTCTGTTCATCCCATCATATTTGAGAGTGTTCTTGTAATCCACGGACATTATTGAGCATGTATCATTGGTGTCTGGCCCACAGTGGTGACCGACTGTGCTTAAAATTAATCAGGAAACAACAAACAGAAGTGTATTCGATTATCTGATTTATTACCATGATGCTCCACAAGAAATGCTCTCTCATCATTCACGCCCTGTAGGGAAGAGGATCATATAGAGGTAAAATATTAGGAAATGATTTTTTTCGAACAGCAATCTTTTGACAAAGCAAGCTATAACGTGGTATGGACAAATGCAAGTATCAGCTTTACATTCACTGTGGTTGTGACCGCCCACTGTCCAAGAGGAGCCGTCTGGGATAAAGTGAATTCCCGCAACACGATCCCCAGATTCCCTGTGGACTCCCAGCTGTCCACCACGTTCCCACTGGGATCCTGAGTGCGACGAAAGAACGTCAGTCCAACTTTCCCACCACCACGACACAATACCCGGCCACAAATCTGTTCAGCTCCTCCGCCCATTGTTCAGACCTACCTGTATGGAGACGTCCACCCTGCCTTTGTATGGGTGGTTACGAAACTGAACGGACATAACTCTGATTTTGACGGTGTCGCCCGGCTGGTAGCGTGATCTGTTGGTCTGGATAAAGGTGGAGACGTTCCTGAAGCTGAGGGTGGTGGTGTTGGTGAAAATGAGATCGGCCCCCTTGTAGCCCCTCACCCTCAGGTTTAAGAGGGAGTTCTGGGTTATGGATCCGAGAACCTGAAGTGATTGGATTTAACATTTTCAGTAACATATGCATTCAATTTCAGGCTAAATACTGTAAGTCCTTCACCCTTTCATGCCTGAATTATACACATTGATATCACAAAGTAGTAATTTTTATCAATGTCTGTTATTTCATTTTTTTTTTTCTAAAGGTACAATACGTAGAAATTGATCACCTGTTGAGATTAAACAAATGGCAGTAGCACATCACAAGAGTAAGTGCTAACTGTATTCTACACATCCATGAGTGTAGCTACATTTAGCTTGTTAGCCCAATAGGTAACTAGCTAAAAGCAGCTATGGTTGGCAGCAGTTAGCAGTTAATTCAGCGATATCCTGGCCCATATTCGTTTTACAAAATGAATTCAACAAGTGGGCAATTTTTACATACTGCACCTTTAAGTCTGATGATTATTTAGTAGTGCTACTGAATTAAATGATTCAAGTGTAAATCATATCATTTTGAATAAAACACACACAAATAATGCGAAGTGGAGTTACAGCAATCGAAATAATTACAAGAAAAAAATAAGAAAACTGAATAAAAGTATTTCTAACATCATGTATAGACCTTATTGGTTTTCTGAGTATAAGCATTTACCTTTATTTCATTGTCTTCTACGCCACATCGTCACCTTACCATTTTGAATTTTCTAATGTCTTATTTAAAAATCAAACAAATTATTAACTGGATTGAATTGGGGACAACGCTTTGGGGATCTGACAGCAGGTGATCTGACAGCAGGTGACCGAAACATTGTACAAAATGGCTTCCAAATATCTGTCTATCTACACTGAAAGGGCTGAATAATGACCAAGCACTGTTTGCTCATCTGTGACGAACGAAAAACATTTTTTCAATGAGGAACGCACAAAAAGGAGGACATTCATACTCACAGGAGGGAGTGTGAGGACCCTGGTCACACCTTAAAAGACAGAAAGATACATTAGCCCTCTAAACATTTTTCAGAACAAACCTAAACTTTTACGTCATTGCAGTGTCACCTCCTTCAAAGTCTTCCGTTTGGGCCACACTAGTGTTGCCGTGTTCCACTTCAGCCATCAGCCTGACAGGGAAGTCAGCAAGGACGGTGACAGCCAGTGGAGTGGATGCCCCAGCATGCACCACCTCTGGACTGGAGATCAGAAACAATGTCCTTGACGAAAGAGAAGAAAGAAACAAAAAGGCTTGTTATTGGTTAGTCCAACAAATAGGATCAAAAATTGATTGTGTTAACAAACCAGGGCTCTTACTTGGAGGAATCCTGAGTGGAACCGGGCACAGGACACCACACGACTCCCAGACACACAAGCAGGGTCCAGATCCCATCCATGCTTCTGTCCAGCTTCACCTCACCTTAGAACTAAACTCAAACTGACGGGAACAACTGCGTGTGGCACAAGCGACCCGGACCTACGTGCTACAAAACCCAACCTCCTGTCCTCACACCGACGTCCCGTGGGGCAGTAATCACATGCTCATGCACACATTATCACACATACATTCATTGTCTCACACAAAGGAGGAAGAGGAGTGAGGCGGGGGGCGTTTCACACACACACACACACACACACTCTTAACGCCTTTGCCCAGGGGGATGCGTCTCCTCTGTCTATTCAGGATTTGACAATTCCCAGTCCTGTCCAAAAGCACAGAGAGGCGTCTTGGTGTTATTGTATCCATACTGAGAAGAAAATAAGTCTCAAATGTCAGACAGAACTCTGCGTGAAGCGTGTGACGCAACACCAACTGGGAGTTCAATTCTTGGCTTGTTATCTGAAAATAGCGGCTGCCGTATGAAATCGGATGTGTTTTTGTCAACATTTGTTAAGACTTCATTGTGCGGTCTCCTCGGAAAACAAATCCATATTATCACCATTCAGCCACGTGGTGAACAGGTTTGACATTTTAATTACCTCGAGACAACACCGGAGGGCGGAGCGCCGGTGAGGCTTTGTCTCTGAGGGAAATGGGGACCGGACACCAAAATGCAGCTTAAAGCTTCAACTTTGTGTCGGTTTAAAACTGGAAAAAAAGGGGGATCTCATATATTGCGTGATTGTGTTTTTGCAGCGTATGCAAGTGTGACACAAAAACACCAGTAAAAATAGCAGCGTTGGAGGAGATAAGCTGACATTGTGGGACTTTGTTTTAACCACTAAGCAGTAATTAAAATTCTCACTCAGGGACAATTAAAGGCGTAATAAAAGCCTGTTTTGACTCACACCAACCAGCAGGGGGCAGTAGAGTCCAGGCCAAGTCATCTTGAGCTTTTTTCAACCCAAATGAGAACCTCGATGAACCCAGAAGACATGGCTAAAAGCCCACAGCTGTATGCTACAGCGTTCAGTCAAGGGTTAAATGTACAAAATGACTAGTTATGTTACACAATAACCACACAATATCATTTGCTTCATATTAACAGTTTATTTCTTTGGCATATATATATATATATATATATTTTCCACACTAGTTACATATAAACATGTTTTACAACAAAGGTCTATTTCCACATGAAAAGGATTACTTTTTTCGACATTTGGCACTTGTGTATTTGGCAACAAACTCAGCCTTAAATGATAAGTTCACCCCAAAAAATGAAAAAGCTGAAAAAGGATGTAAATGACTGGTGACTTGGATTACTCCCTACGGAGCCGTTTTATGTCTTTTTTCAAACTTTCCCCTACGCTTTAAAACAAGTCCCCATCTACTCCAGTTGCTTAGGAGAATGCTGCGGAAGCTACAGGAAATGTTTTGTGGACACCCGACTTTCCATCGACATGGGGGTGAGTAGATACTAGATGATGGCGACTGCATTTTTAATTTTTTGGGTGAACCTATCCTTTAAACTTGTCAAAACAAAAGCACTTAGCTAGTTTCTCAGTACTGGTGTAGCATGACAGCAACAGGAGATGATGTCGCAACCGGATTTTGCAAACCTGCGTAGGCTTGTATTTTACTGTTACTCACTCCTGTCATGCACATCCCTGAGCGCCAAACAGCGGTGGAACACTTGTGGTAACACGGAGGCACTTCTTAGATTTCCATCACTGCCACATACTCGCTGCGTTCTCTGTGAGAGAGCTTGACCTCGACTGATCTGCAGCCTTGCCACCGAACGTCTCCTGAGCCCATTCGAATGCTACGGCAGATGTGTAACATCTGTACTGTACATTATTACATTCTTACACCAAGAAAGTGCAGACAAAAGTGCATATTTACAGAGTGCTAACAGGTCCAGGAAACAGTAGAAAAGGTTAAAAGGCAAAACATATTGGCAGATAGCACAAGGACTGCTTACAGACTGAATTAAGGACATGATGTAATACAGTACTTTCGGCCAGTGAAGTACCAGTGTGGAGACATTTACAGCAAATCTGACTGACTGTACAAACACCTCCTTCAAAGGGATGCTAGAAAAAAAAAGCTCAATGAGCTACAATATGACATTTTGAATTAATCAGTGTAGGTCTCCTCCTTTTCTGTTGGACACCTCTGCACGTTTAACTCGATCTGATAAACTGTGTATCACCTTCAGAGCCTCTGAATTCTTCAAACTACACACTACATGTACGTGAAACGTCAGCTGATATGAAGAAAGAATGCATCCAACATAAAAAATGAATTACTGACTGCGGCGCCAACAGTAAGAACACGGAGTGCATTTACCGACGTCACTTCCTCCTGGTCGGGGTACACTTCAGGTCGTATATCACTGAATGCATTCTGTAAGGATTTCATGATGAACTACGTCGTTAACAAAAGAGCCTTATGGAAAGATTTTCATCCAGTGTTACGGACACATCTGCCTGGCTGTGGAAATGGGATGGTATTAGGGGTGTCACAGTTCTCCAAATCCAGTATCACTTTTTATTGGCCACGTGTGAGCAGATTGTACTCGTCTCTCCCCTGGTTGCTTATACAAGCCTGTGGATGATTTGTTAAAGATGTCTGATGCTGCTGGACTGTTGGTTTTCTTTGTGAGGGACTTGATTTCACTAACAGAGAGCAACAGTGGAAACACGCAAGTTTTGAAATTAAGTCTGCTAACATAAATGAATGAACGACCGGCTTCTGGCACAATGGAGCCCCTTTAAAGTACCATTTTCCTGTAATGCTTGGTTAAAATATTTCTTATTATTCAGTACTGATTGATATGTCATTGTTGGACTATTGAGTCTCGATTTCTATTCTTCTTAAAAATACAGGTCACATACTATCAAGTCTGATTTGACTGCCGTTTTTTGGACTGTACCAAAGACATTCACCCGTCAATAACAGATTGTAAAACCCACACCCGCGCTTCAGTGTGTGTGTGTGCGCGCGTGTAGGAGCACACACATGCCTGACACAGGAAAGTAGGCAGAGAGAATCTGCTTCTGTTCACGATAACTGAAATCCACTTTTCATTCAGAATTTAGATGATGACACCCCCGCATGTAATCATAACTCATGCGTCATTCTTCATACTTCAGTTCTTACCATTCAGTAAACATTGTTGACTTTGTGTACTCTCTTTCTTGCCAGAAAAAAAAAGAATGTAAATGACCGCTGCTGTTGCCCTTATTGTTTCCAAGACATCCCGCGTTTGAAAGCAAAACGATTATTTTGACGTCGGAAAGTTGCAATTTGTAGTTGTGAGAAATCGGCTCCCCCTATTTCCAGGCGCCAAACAGAGGGAAGAGAATATATAGCATTCAGGGAGCAATCGTTATAAACAACTGTTATTGTTTCCTCTGAAGAGTCCTTCAGGGTCCACCGTGGGAGTGCGGGGTGTCTGTCAGTACCTCCAGCAGTCACATCTCAAAGTGACGGTAGATGCTCTCCACGTAGCTCAGGACCCTCTGCCAGTCAGGACCGCCCACTCTCAGCATCTCCTCTACTGTCTGTGGACCAAGGTTTTAAAGAAAACAAAAAAAAAGCTCAAAATCAACCTTGCATCTATTTCAAACGAGTCAGACGAGGCTTTACTGCTCACCACTGTTTGCGCGATCCCGACAGTCTCTCCCGTTTTGAATGCCAGACTGAGATTCTCCCTCTACAGAGACGAGAGACGAATCGATGAGTCGAACACCATAAATCACTCGGTCCGATGCGCTTAACAGGCACCGTGTGCGGCTCTTACCTTGTTTTCGGGGGTGAGAGTGCTGTAAGGGATGTGCGAGGGGAGGTAGGTGTGGTAGACGGCGCAGAAGGCGAGCCCATCGGCCCAGCTGCTGCTGAAGTTGGTGATGTCGATGTTCTGCACGGAGAAAAGACAGACGAGATTATGTTCGGCTACTGTCGTCTCTCTCTGTTAGCAGAGCGGAGAGAGAGACTGAGTAGAGGCACTGGAGATCATCACATCCTTCAGTCTTTCACAGAGAAATCCACAGTCCAGCAGCATTAAACAACTTCAGTATATCATCCACAGGCTCGTAGTGTTACAACAAAGCCCCTTTAATCGATAATGGAAATAACTGTTAGTTGCAGCCCCAGTCTGAGTAGATGTGATCTGCATCATGTGGACACCGACGCTCGCAGCAATGTCAGGTGTGATCACCCTCAGCCCCTCCATACGACCCTGATTAGTGGTCACAGATAGCAGATGGTTTTTGACTGATTTGTCTATAAAATGTCATGAAAAACTGTGAGAAATGCCGATCACAATTCCCCAGAGTCCCAGAGCGATGTCTTTAAATTGCTTCTTGTGTCCAACCAACAGTCCAAACCACGCAAAAAACTCTTCATTTACCATCAGACATGACAGACAGAAGCAGCAAACTCAAATTGATCCAACCAGACTCTAAGTGAAGGCTCTCAAATGATATCATTATTACAACATTAGCTGTTTCGCTGGCGAACTGCTATTCAATTACATCTATGACTTTACGCTTCAGGGCCTTAGGTGGCGGAAACGATTACCTCGCGCGGCTCTAAAGAGATGTAATCACCTGGTAGCCTTGCGTTCGGCTCTGACACCAGCGCAGCAGCGAGTTTCTCTTTGAGCCTCCATGGCGACGCAGCAGCATGTTGAAGCCATCCTGGGACCTGACAACAACAAGATACAAAGTGCTGAGGCCTGCGAATCTTTTCATTCAAGCTCGCCAGGAGCTGCTGTCGTAAGTCGGGCTTTTGTAGAGTTCTAAAGAGAAAAACCTTGTCACACAGCAGACTTCTTTTATTGAAAAGAAACACTAATTAACACATTGATTCAAGTACGAGAGGTGCTTCGGGTCTGTGTGTGTGTGTGTGTGTGTAGACTCACTTGATGGGTGGCAGCTCAGTGAGGGCAGAATTATACTTGTTCAGAGACTCCTCACGTTTTCCTGTAAAAGACAAGCGAGCGTGCTGTACTTCATTACCAAACAACATGCTGTCAGTATGAACACTTTAAGAAGTGGGGGAAGGAGAGAGGTTCAGCTACAGCACCCTTAAACGAGCTAACATGACCTTTTACATGTCTAAAGGAGTAGTATGTGATTTTTAGCCACTTGGGGCAGCGGAACAAGCAGTAACTGTTAATAGTCCAGGCAAAGTAGCGTTTTACGACAGACTAATTGTAATAGAATTTTTTGCAGCTTAGATAATTTCTATGAGGTGTCCAGAACAACATACTAAAAGTCCTAAGAAATCCTAGTTGAGG
>CAEMYA010000506.1:8197665-8221821 GCA_903131615.1 Diplodus sargus | reverse complement strand
ATATCATTAAAATGCATAGTTTTATATAAAACAGCGTCAATTTTTTTTTTTGCCGGCCTATACAAAGGCCCAATTAAATTTCTTTCATGGGGCCTAAAATCCCTGGCGGCCCCCCTGAGTGTATAGTTCATTTGCATTTTAAAATTCATTTTCAAAGAAACTTGTAATACAAAAGATCTTACTCTTCATGGGTACTTTCATTGTACAAAGTTTCATTTTGATAGGAGCAAAGGAAAAAAATAGTCCGATTGGGGTGTATTCTTGCCTGCCCTTATTATCACACATGACAGATTGATGAGAATTTAACATATTTCCTCAACTATGATTTCTTAGGACTTTTAGTATGTTGTTCTGGACACCTCATAGAAATGATTTAAGCTGCAAAAAATTCTATTACAATTAGTTCTATTTTTGGCTCCAAAATGAGTTACTTTGCCTGGACTATAAGTTAATAATAATGATAAGTAGATACGTGACTATTTAGCCGCTAAAACACCCTTGTTTGTTTACCAGGTAGCATCAGGCTGTGTGTTGGCTGCTCGGTGCTGAGCAGGTACAAGAGTGATGAGAGTGAACCTACAGAAACTGTAAAACCAAAAGAGTGAGCTGAACGACGCTAAAACAGTCTGGAGAGCTGAGGGAGGATGCAGTCTTTGGTAACATTTAACCATGGGTTTGTTTATGAGCATACCCGTTCACCTAATAGTCATTCGAGGTTTTATTTAAATGAAAATGTTCATTAGTGCAGCTTAAAATTTGCCATGATGAGTTTACTTGTCTACAAATATGACGTACGTTAACAGTCAGTGGTTCTTAGCAAACACAGTGTGTGCATGCTTGAGGTCTAACACGCACGCGGAATGCATTGCCTTCCCTATGCAAAATTTGCAAAGCTGATTTCTTGAATATCCTAAATCCTGCATTGTTGGCTAGACCACAAGGGTCAGTTATGAAAGGTCCTAGTCTCGTTTAAGTTTGCTTCTTGATGGCACATTCCTTTTGATTACTGTGTGTGCCTTGGCAAATGTACAATACGAAATAAAACAAAACATGGACCCGCTCGTAAAAATATCGCTCCACAGCACACCTAGTGGTCAAAAGCTCCTCTGGGTACCTTTCATATTTGTCCAATGGAATTTGTGCAGTGAAATCAAAACAGCAATAGCACACACATAGACACACACACACACTTTGGGAGAAATTTCAAAGACTCACATTCATTATACCTGCCCTAACCTAACCTCTGACCCAAAAATCAGCTGTTTTCCATTTTGGGACACGGCTTTTGTTCCTAGTTGCACCAGCCATCCCCAATGAACTTGTCTCCACACCCACACACACACCCACACACACACACACCCACACCCACACACACACACACACACACACACACACACACACACACACACACACACACACACACACACACACACACACACACACACACACCTGTTTCGGTGCTTGACCTGCTGTCTTGCCAATCCAGACTTCTTCGGCCTCTTAGTTGCGCCAAGTTCTTTAAAACAAACACATTTCAGCCAAATTACGTCAAAATCATTATGCGGACAACACAGCGTGGATGAACCAAACTCTCACACGGGATCCTCCTCAGGATCAGTACCAAGATAAAATACTTATTTTACCTTGTTTGTAGGTCCGAGTGTTGTGGCAGTGTTGGACTGGGATGTTCCATTCTGCATGGTGGGGGAGTTTGAGGGAGCAGGTAACCTGGACAGGCTTCTGTAACATTGCAACACACAGTTAGGAGAGAGGACCCGACGAACCAAACCAACTGCTTTTTGGAGGCATTTTTTTGTGCAACAGTTGTTCCTGTGGTTCAAACTGTCCTCAAATGGCCCCACGGAGGCCTGTGGGTTGACAACAACCAAAAATGAGAAGCCACAATCACAGCCCTGACCAAATTTGGTGGCCGGGATCCATTTGTGGCGCAGACAGAAAATGTGGAAGACAAAGAGCTGTCTTGTGAAATATCTGACCGTCTGAGCACATTACAGTGCCACCTACACGACGCGATTCTTTTGCAATGTGTTGCAGAAAAATATATTTGTATGTATATTTATGTAAGCTCCCCAAAAAGCACAAACTCAGACAGTTCACCTCACCTTGACCTCTCTGTGGTTACCGTCCGTCGGGCCTCGGTGGATCGCGCCTCCTCCCCACTCCTGTCCTCATTGGTCACATTTCTCAGGTAACGCTTAGTCACACCTTTACAGTCTGTTCTCGCTTCCTCGCTTGCAACATTCTTCGTCAATTCATTCTGACTCCTACTTTCCGCCTCTTCTCGCCCAGACCTGTGCACCCCCCTCTCCCTGCCGCGCTGGGTCCCGTCTTTGCTGTCGGAGCTGTTGGCTGGTTCTCCACTGGTCCTCTCCGATTCCTGGGTGTCAGTTTTGCCCTGAGCCTGGCTGAGAGTCGCCAGCCTCTGCCTGCTCTCCTTTAACTCCCCCCTCAGGGTGACCAGTTGCGTGTCAGCCTCCTTCTGCCTCTGCTGGGCGGCGGCCAGCTCCCTCTCCACATCCTTGTGCGCCGTTCGGAGCGCGGTCAGCTCCTCCTCTGCCTCGGCTCTCAGGCGGTCCGCCACCGCCACCGCCACCTGTAGGTCCGCCTGGAACTGCAGCCATTCCCCACGCTCTGTCTGAAGGAGAAACAAGAGGGGTGTTTACATGACGAAAACTGACTACGCTGACATGTAAACTAAAATTCTACTGTATTTCCAAATATGAGAATATTTTAAATCTGATATGGGTCATGCATAAAAAAAACAGCCTTGTGCTGGATGTAGCATTTTCATTATAAGAACTTCTTGTGACATACTATATACAATGCATTCAGAATATGCATCTCAGTTGGGGCTTTTGTGACTGATGGACTTTCGCCTATTTAGAGTCAGCTCGGTGTGGTGCTGAGCCAGCAGTTTGTAAGGCAAGGAAAGAGAAATGTATCTACTTTAATAAAAAATAAGAAAGACATGGATATCAACAGGTTTTTAGATATGCACAAAAGCTGTGATATTCCTATATTGAACTAGAATTGCACTCAGAAGAGCTTATACCTCCGACAAGGTCCAACAGTCCCCTTTGTGTCAATCAAGCCTAATCCCATATCAGATTAAACATATTTAAATCAGCTAGATCACGATTTTTACCTGGATGTGCACCAAAGTCTAGAGAGTCTATTCTGAGGTGAGACCCATCCTTCATCCAAGTTTTGTGGAAATCCATTCAGTAGTTTTTGTATAATCCTGCTGTCAAACCAACCAACCAACAAATAAATGGACCAAAGTGAATATTGCTTCTTTGGCGGGGGTAAAAATGTAAGACGGGCGCTCTGTTCATTAAATAGTATACACAACTGCATGCAAACTGGAATATTGATGGAATCTTCATTTTCACTGGCCATGTAAACAGCTAAATAGAAATATTGTCTTTGTGGCAATAACAATTTCATTACCACCACCCGCCCGTTAAAATACAATGACTTCACGATAAGTTCTAATCGACAAGGTCTATTCAGACACTTTATTGTGCACGTGTCAATAAATACTACTCGTGTTTAGTCTCTCCTGATGGTAATGTCTGTTGTTGTTTTTTTAATTACAGATCATTACGAACACACTGGGTTTTTAAAGTGTGTACAGTGAGAACAAATATATCATGTATGGAATTTAAAAAAGTTCATGCATAGGTCTTTTTTTTTTACAAGAGTAACAGTATTTAATATATAATAGCTTTGTGAATTAGAAACAAATAGAATCTCGATGTGCTCATGAGACATTACCACCCCTGATGGGAGTCGCACTCAAAATTGTGACCTGATGATGGTGCTTGATGTATTACAACTCATCCTGAGCAGCTAGCATGGCTTATAAAATTCACTATTGTGAATGTACACTACATTTTCCTGTGCTGAATAACATCAGCGTTCAGAGCAATAATACATGCAGCTTGTGCTGTCTTCACACTATAAACAGGCGAGTAATGCTTCAACATTGCAAACACTGTTCCACCGCAAATCACTTTCTACTATCATAAGATTAAAACTCGCTTTTTTGTCAACCCAAACTGGATATGACTGCCATAAACAAAACATGGCTGAACCCTCAGCAGACAAGGACTGTAATCAAGTGAACAATCAAATATCCATTTTAGCCTTCATTAGGGGAGTACAAGCTGAACTGAACTGAGCAAGCGAGCCTCAGCAAGCAGAGAGGAGCGGAGTCAACAGAGGCAGAACTGAGTCGTGAGCCAAAAGGTTTCGCTCCTGTAATCTAAAATCCACAAAAAAGGGACCCCTGACAAGTTTAGACTCAGACAGATATAAAAAAACAAACAAAAAAAACAACAGTTTTACGCAACGTTTTGGGAGCATTGTGAAACTGTGTCCTTTGGCAACGACTCTGACACTGAATGATGTAAATAAAGTTTCCAGTTTTTCACAGTAATGTTGCCTAGGACATGCCCAAACACTGTCCCAAGACATCAAAAGACGCACTCCGAACCAATGAAGCCAGACGGTAAACGATACCAGATCATCACCAAAGCAAAACAAATAGAGAGAAACATTTAAAGACACCATCATCATAAAATGAGAGAGGAATGACTATAAAAGCGGTTTAAAATCATGCACAGATTAAAAAAAAAAAAAAAAAAACTGCCTGTGGAGATGTGAGCGAGCGCTTCGGGGCCGGGAATGTTGGTAATGAGAAGAAGAATGGATGGAGATGCGGAGGAGGAGGCGGTATCCGAGCCAAGTCGCTCCCTCATCTGACCAGTGACTCAAGACCACAGCTGGAGCCGATTACACTGGATACACACACACATGCATTCATACACACACTTACACACACACATATCATGTTCCCCTTCTTCTCTCCCACATCTACACCTCCATTATTCTTTTACCTCACCACCAGACCGCATTGTTAAGTTTCCTCACACACACATGAGGCCTGCCCGGCGACATGTGTCGAATGAATACTGGCATAGTGGTTTTGTGCTAAAGTCCTTTAGGGTTAGGGTAAGAGTTTGTTCATTCGGTTTGTTAGGGCAGGGAAAAAAATAAAAAATCAACCACTGAAGATCTTCCCCAAAACTACACAGTGCACATTTAAGTCTTCAGAGAGCTTTTGTTATCTGGACGTGGATTCTCCAACTGGAGCATGTCTGTTTAAGGAAACAGGAAGGGGCGCTCCTCAGTCACACTGAGATAAGGGTGTGGATTGTCAGTCTTAAGACACACACACGCACACACACTGACATACACACTCACACTGACGCCTACTCCCTCAAGAGCTGACCTAGTGCCCCACTGCAAGACCAGATGTGGTATCCCGCCTTCACAACACACACGCACACACTCACACACATACGCATGTCACACTCTTTATTCTTGATGCACATCAGAGTTCCCGGAAAGGGTCCAGCACACTTGGAGATTGTTTCAGTGTGTGTCTGTGTGTGTGTGTGTGTGTTTCATCCAACCATCTGTCCAGAGTTCACCTCCACACCCAGTCCTCCTAATACATAGTTGGGGAATCGTCCCAACTCTGTAACGGTTCCTCTCTCCAGCCTTCGCCTACTCTGAAAAGTGGTTGAATGCACTGTTACACCTACTAAGGGACATTCGATTCCCTCCTCAGCAGTCACACACATACATAACGGCCGGATCCCTCCCCCCCCCCCGGCACGTGAAAATGGCTTGGTAGAACCGGCGAGTTACGTATCTAAATGTCTGCAGACATCAGAGAAAAAGGGTCCCAAGCCACAGCGTGCGCACAAGCCCCCGCCTCCAGCCATCCCAAACACACTAAATCTTCATTCGACACGTGAACAGCCTCCTTGGCCTCCAGTAACGGGGCCTTTTTGGTGGAGCAGCCTAGCGAGGAGAAAAGGGAGCAGGGGGAACCTGCGGATCATTCCTGGAAATCTCCGGCAGCATTCACCTGGAACTGATTCCAAAGCATTCAGATCGGCTAAATCTCCAGCAGGGAGGGGAACACACATCTGACCAGCCACCCACACACACACACACACTCGCATATGCACACACACACAAAACTCAGCCATGAATGGAGTGTTTTCATTTTTGTTGGTTAAGACAATTGAACACTGGTGCACATAAGCACTGACAGATGGCACATTGGATAACATCCTAAGCAGCTCGCTGCACATTGGGTAATCATGTGCCTTTTCAGAATTCACTCGAAGATATGGCCGTGCATGGACAGAGGAAAAGAAACGAAGACTGAGAGTTCAAGGACGCACAGATGAAGAGGCGCAGGGGGAGAGAGTGAGCTGACAGAATGTGACTGGAGGAATAATGGCAACTTAATCTACATGGATAAAAAGGTCAAAAAACAAGAGGTCAGAGCTAAAGAAAAAAGGGGCTTAAGGAAGTTGCGGTCGGATGCGAAGATGGATGGAAGTGAGAGGACAAACTAAGAGGGAGAGACGCCAGATTTGAAGAGGAATGGGGAGGAGATGAGATAGAGAGGAGCTTTGCAGCAAAAGCTGGAGGGGTAATTGTGTGGAGTTCTTGTGCTCGGGGAGGAGCGGTCAGCTCTCCGGTGGAGCAAGAATGAGGGAATGGAGGGAGAGAGGCACGGCGAGGGAAGGAGGAGGGAGGGAGGCCTCTCCGCAAGGCTCAAAAAAGACCGATTGCGCCAGCCAAGACTTTTCAATGCATCTGTACGTTTTTGTGTGTCTTCCGTCTCACGTGCAGCACGCACACAAAGACACATGGCCAGTCAGCCAACCCCCACTACCACCCCACCTCGATACGCAGCGCACAACAAAACAAGTTTTGTCTCCCGAACAGCCGAATGTGAACCCCCTCCTCCGCACTCCCGCTCTCCACAGAAAGGCTCCCAGGACAGCGGAGCAGGCTGAGAGGGTTCATAAAGTCGAGCTTTGCAGGCTTATATTGCCCTATCGAGGGCCCATGTAAACAAAGTGTTGGATTGCCCCGACTTCTGATACACGGCTACCTCTCAGCGCTACACCGCAGTCTCTCTGAGGTTCCGCTGGCCCTGTGCAGGGTTTGTATTTCCAGCCTTATAGAGATGTGGGAAAGTGCTGGAGAGGGGACGGAAGGGCAGGAGAGGGAGAAGGGATTGAATATCAAGCAGAGGAAGAGGTGACACCAAGGAAGCGTGGAGTGGAAGAGCAACACTCGCTTGCATTCTAATGGAATTGAAGCAATTCTGATTCTAATTACACAAAATGGCAAAATGAAAGAATAAGGAGTGAGGATGGAGGTCAAGAGAGGCGTACTGTAGGTCACACTCCAGCCGTTGTAATCTGTGGCAGATCTGAAAGGAAGCTGGGAGCCTCTGGCTACAATCCTCATAAGGGTGGGTCAGGAATTGGAACCGTCGACTGACAGGAAATTACCGCAGCATATCACCATCCTCATAAGAGCATGGAGCGCCTGAGCAATAGAGCTGCTTACAGAATGTTTTATTTTTTGTTCAATATTTTCACTCAACTTTGGGTTTGGAACCTAAGAGTGGGTCAATCCAAAATAGCTTTCGGGTCCCTACTGGACAAGTGGAGGCCAAGGCAGAGGCAGAGAAATGGGTGTGATTGGAAACTCTACTTCTCAATTTTTTGTTAGAGGCATTTGATGCAGGATTAGTCGGTTGCCATTTGTAAACACACCATGAGAAGTGGAGTGTCGAGTCTCACTCCCAAGTCGTCAAACACTGATGCTTCAACACAAAGCGTCGGTATTTGACAGTCAGCTACCTTTCTCCAGAATTTCTGATGCACAGAAACGTCCCTGACGCAGCTAAAATAAGAAAAAAATAAGAAAATGCCGGCAGGGAGTAGTGTCTTATAAGCATGTCATAAGTGATGATTGGGTGGGATTATTTTCCTAAATGTCTGTCTTTACAATTTTTTTGTTCATCTACAATGCATCTCCAAATAAAACCTGTAACAAGGCAACAGGTGTCCTGCTATCGTTTTTTTTTTACGATTTATGCTCTCCTCCCAGGGAGAGTCACAACTACACGCAACTATCTGCTTTCCCTGATCGGCTCCACAAGAAACACTCTTTCAGGGCCTCTCAGGAGAAGCAGAGGACAGGAAAAGCTCAATTAGGAAAAGCTGCAGCTCCCAGCGGGGCCCATTCCGAGGCCTATTGTGACAGGAGGGGTTGGAGGGTGGAGGGTGACGGGGTGCGTTTTATCTCCTGGAGCAAAGGTCACAAGCACTACTCTGACTCATCTATAATTGGACTGCGTGACTTCCTGTTTACTTTGCTACATTTATCCAGTCTTTCAGGTGCATTGTCTAAAGGACTGTTTTAGTGGGGAACGAAAAACTAAAAGTGTGCAATCTTTTAGGAGACTGAGGCATTTTCTCTGTTCGCATGGTCGTTAATTGACCGTTCGCTATGCCCAGATCCTCTTAGTTACCATTAGTGTGTCCGTCAAACGTTGGACTTCAGCATGGCACACATGCAGTTACCACTCAAGGAAATCATAGTAATTTTTGAAAACAGTGGGTCCCTTCACTTCAGACAGGGGCAGAGTAAAGCAGGCTATTCATTTCTAGCATTTTCTAGATTGTGTCTGTCGCTTGAAGATTTCCATAAGCTGCTTTAGAATTAGATTGTAAGGCTAAAGCTACAGGTCCCAAGCAAAACGTGCTCTTATATTGCAATGTAGAGCTAATTTAGTACATTTAAAATAGAATCAGCTTACACTTCATTTTAACATAACCCTTTGTATTTTCTTGTTCATGCATTCCCAAACAATATGTGTCACTTTAAGGGGTAGAAAACGAAACCACATGATTAAACCTAAGTGTTGTAGTAATACAGCTCCAAGTGCACCCATTTAACTTAGAGAAAGCAAACACTGGTCAAGAATACTGGGCCTATTTAACTGTCAAGGGGGGGGGCTCATTAGCAAATAGCTCCATACCATTAGAGTCACACTAACAACGCAGCCAAAACATTTAGAGAGAAAGAAACTGGACAGCACGTATCCAGCACACATCTCACCTGGAGAGTGCTCTTCAGACTCTTTACTTCTGTCAGCAGGTGCTTCAGTATCTCTGAGGGGAAGGATACAGAAATGTCAGAAGACATCCACCGCATATCAAATGCAAAAAAAATGTCAAGGAAATGAATTTGCCCTTCTCAAAACAGGGAAATGTTAGGCCCACGATGATATGAAAGGTCTTAGTGATCAAACTAAATTCTACAGGCATATGAAGCATATTTAGGAGAAAAATGCATTGAAACAGTAGAAACTTGACAGTTGTATGACTCTTACCTGCTGTGTTCGTGGCCCCACCCTGACTGGCGGTGATGCCCAGTGTCGTCCTGCACTCCTCCAGCAGCTTCTCCACTTCCTCACCCTGGCTGTCCCCAGCTTCCTGACCGGGAAGCAAAGACTGACTCAGACCACTGTCCCTTTCTCTCCACTTCTGCCCCGAGGACTTGCCCACCACAGGTGAGGCGCTACACAGGGGAGAGGGGCTCTTTGTGGGGCTGATTGCCACCGTCTTCCCCTGGGAGACCACAGTCCGAGGGGCGGAGGTAGGAGGACCCCCATTCCTCCCAAAAGCAGCTTGTCCTTTACCCAGAGTACTCCCTGGCTTGTTGTGCAACAGGCTAACTCCGGGGCCAGTGGTGGAGCTATTCGAGCTGGCTGGCGGATGAGGTCTCCAATTAGGAAGAGGATTAGAAGTTGAAGGAGTCGAGCCGGACTGCACTTTCTTCACGCTGGACGTGAGGACCGGGACCGGAGGTGGAGATGAAACCGGGGCTGTAGAGGAAGGTTGAGGCGAGGTAGGGGGAAGGAGTTGGGGGACACCAGGCACGAAAGGAGGCCCATCACCCTGCGGAGAAGCTGGAGGAGTATGGAAACTGTCCCCGTGGGCCCCTAGACAAATAAGAATGAGTGACTTCAGATGACATAAGAAAACAAAAATCATGCTTTTTGACTCTCCGATCACGCTCTTTTCCTACTCCGAGTCCGAGATTTAGCTGTTTTATTGTCAGGGCTCGCCTCCCCTTTTGACATACAAAAGAAGTAAAGGTGTAAAATGATTAAATGGGTTGGAAAATATATCTGGGCGTGCCACCCAAATAAAACATACATGTCAAAATCACTGGCCTACGCCAGAATGAGAATTGGGTGACTTCCCCTTTCCCAACAACGACATCATCTATCGTAAAAGAGCCCATTCAGTAGACATCGCCCAACCTAATTGAATACTGGAGTTGAGATGTCACAGAATCACTCGCTCCTTAACTTTCCCCACTCAGCATGTGAAAGAAACACAAAAACAATGCATTTTTTAAATGGAGTGAGACTTTAAAGTTATGAACAAGTGTCAGAGACACAGCAGAACGGGTTGAAACAGCGGACGGAGCAGCCGAATCACGGAGAGTACGAAGGAAACAAAAAGATTAGCAGTCACTGGTCCGGCATGTTGACACTGAAAACCCCATTCATTGAGGTGACCGAACCAGCAAGGCCCTCATTAGCCAGCAAACATCCAGGCCACGGCCCTGAAGATGAATGCTTTAATACAGACATTCCTCTCGGACTGCTCATCGGCAATGTCGCTGCGGCGCTCATTCTCTAAATCCAGGAACACACACGTACACACACAGAGGACAAATATTCCCCATGCCAAGACGAATTTGCAGCAGCCGGACGCTAATAAATCCCCAAGCCTGACACCCTAATGATAACACAAGTGGGGGTTTTTTGTACTTTCTGGCTCAGGGTTCCTTGCCCATATTAGAAAACCTCCAATAATAATAATAACGTCAGAAACTACTGGAACCACGGTGTATCGGGTCTCTTTTCTTTTTCTTTCCTGCTTTTTCCTTGTTTGGACAAAGGCCTCGCTGCTAGCAGGCTGAGTGTTTTTTTTCTTCTCCTTACATGATGTAAGAGCACCGTCAGTCGGGAAGCCATGCACCACCTGCTGTAAGGGCCAAATCACTGGTAAAGAATGACAGGATTGTCTAATAACTTTCTCATGCCACCCCTGCTTTTTATTTCTTCATTCCAGACCTTAATGTGCTCATCCAACCATGCGCACGGCTGGCAGATTGACTGACTGAATGAGAGAGAGTGTGTGTGTGTGTGTGTGTGTGTGTGTGCCCATTGAGTTCTGTGTGTGTGTGTCAGATAGCATTAGGCTTCCTATGATTAATCCGGTGCCCTTGTGCTGAGCTGGGGAATTCTGCCGATTCATCACAGCTGGCCCGGCGGGGCCAGAACGAATCACATAGGGACGCGAGGAGAATGACCACTCACTGAGCAACACACAGGAGGGCTGCCAAGATTCCTGCTTACACACACACACACACACACACACACACACACACACTCACACACACACACACACAGAGCCTTTCCGCTTGCTTCTCCTTTTGTTGCCTTCAATTTCCTGATTACTCCTTATCCACCCCTCTTTCATACACTCTCCAGCATCCTCGCGCTTCCTGTATTTCTCTTTTTTTTCCCCATGCCACCCTCCTTCTACTACGCGTGTCATGGCCTCGAGGCGTGATGCCTTTATTCTCAAAACAAAACGCAGCGCCAGGTGTATGTGTGTGATGCCACATTTCTCATTGCAGAGACAGAATGAAGGAGATGGAAGTTGATCAAGCAGAGTTAGTGATGCAAGTCCATAATTAAGGGATAAACTTAAACTTGGATCTTCTGCATTTCTCCAATTATCGGTATCAGTGGGTTTTTTTTGTGACTGCCGATAAAATCGATGTATTTAAAGTGTCCCACTTTGGCTCAGATACAACATCCTTAATCTGCCTGGAGTCGCCCCTCCGTAGTGTCAATAAGTGTCCCGTCCATAACACTATTCGATTGGTTACACATCACATGTAACAGCCAATCAACACTGAACGGCAACTAACGGTACAATACTTGAGTAAATTGTACTTAATCACTTTATTTCTACAGGAAATATCAGTTCAAAATATTGTTTATCTGCCTTTTTGATCACTAATAAATGCCCTCAGCCCTGAAAAAACCCTATGGGTTGATTCCTACTCATAAGTTTGTGTGTATGTGTGTGTGTGTGTGTGTGTGTGTGTTTTGCTGTTGACCTACCTGTGGGTCCATGGCCGTCCTTGCTGGAAAAGTTGCCCATACTGCAGTAATGGGGGTTCTGGCCACTGATAGGGCCCCTGCAGGTGCTTGCTCTTTCACACTACAGAGATGCAGTGGTGGTGACCTACACGCGCACACACACACACCCACACACACCCCAACACCCACACAGGACATCAAGTAAGATGATGGATGAATTCATGCACTGTTATCCAGCCGAGAAATAATGCAGTGACTTCAGCTCCAAGCAAGAACAAGAACAACTCGATCCCCTCCGAACTTCCGCCGCTCATCCGAATGTTTTGAAGGGAAATCGGCGTGTTTACACAGCGAGGCTCGATCACAGGGATGAGATCAACCGCAGAAACTGGACGACCCACTGCGACCACATGTGACAAACAAAGATGTTGTTGGCCTGTCACGTTTTTTTAATTTTTTTTTAAAAAAAAGCATCATGAATGGGAAATCAGGAAACGCATCCAAATCGGGTGGAGGAGTTTGAGATTCTACTTTGGATATTAAAAAGTTGTTTTTTTTACGCGCGATCCAAACCTTAAACACAAAAAGCTCGTGCGCGCCCAGGAGTTTCAAAAAACGTGTTTACGAAAGTCACCAAACTTTTCTCACCAACTTCTTTAAAACCCCACACCTTCAAGTTTCAGACTCTTACAAAGCGGATACAAACCCTTGAAAGCGTTGAAATAAATCCCAAATCCTTTTTCCTCTGAGTTTGGTAGAACTTCTCCTTCACGCTTTTGCGTCTCTCAGCGCCGCTCAGACAAACGCACTGCCCTGCGCGTCCTCACCGAGGAGAGGGGGCGCGCGCGCGAATGAGCACACACACACACACACACACACACACACGCGCGGGGGCAGCTGCGTTTCCTCAGAGCAAAGTTTAATCCAAGCAACATTTTTACTGCTGGGCGCATCTTGATAGCAACACAAAATGTAACTTGAAGCCCGCATTAAACAAATAAACCAAAAAAAACAAAAACCGAGAAGCAACTGAGAGAACCTCCGGAAGTGTCCACTGGAGGGCACAGTCAGGCTGCGGGAGGAGGAACCTGTTGCCTCGGGGGAGGAGGAGCGCTGCTGCTGCAGCTGGTGGTCCCTCTCATCTCTTGACTTATTATGAGGCTGATGACCCACTGACCCACTGTGCCACACAGCTCCAGGCTGGGGGAAAAAAACTCTAGTGAAACATTCATATGCGTTTTTTATTAGGTATAAAAAAACTAAAAAATGAATTCAACTCTTGGCTTTCAGGATTCAGCCTCTGCAGGATGCATAGGCTGCATGGCTTTAAAGAGGCTGACAGTTTGAGTGCAGCATCTGCATGGTTAACAGATGTGAGTGCTTTAAACTTTTATGAGGTATTTATTTACTCATGATTTATGGCTGATTAAACTTTGGCGTCAGTGCAAGCAATTGATTTGATTTTATACAATATAACACACTCTGGAAAATATTGACTAAAAAAAAAAAGGAGAAAACCCAAAGACTATAACGTGACTGGAGTTGTTATGCATGAACACAGGATAAAAACACTTAAAGGATTCATTCACCGAAAAACATTAAATTCACTCACTATTACATGCTGATGGAAAGTCAGGTGAAGTTTCATAATCCACAAAACATTTCCTGGAGCTTCACAGCAAAACAGCGTTTCAACATTCTACTGAACGACTGAAGTAGATGGGGACTTGTTTTAAAACGTAATAAAAACAACTGGAATGCTCATTCTGCGTAATCCAAGTCTCTAGAAGTCTCTGAGATTCCAAATTGATTTGAGAGGACCTTATTCACACCCTCTATGCACGCTAAACGCTGTTAGCCTAGCACCTACAGTGAAGCGTTGGAATAAAAAAAGACCATAATTTCCATCTTTTTAAATCAATTTGGGATCTAGGGGATTTTAGAGACCTGGATTACGCCAGACAAGCTTTATTCATCAACGATCTATTCAATCGTTTTATGTTTTTTTTTTAATGTTTCTAAGCAAGTCCTCATCTACTTCAGTTATTTTAAGGATGATGCTGCAACAATGTTTCACTGTGGAGCTCTAGAAATGTCTTGTGGACCACGAAACTTCACCTGCATTTCTATTTGCATGGAGATGAGTAGATAACAACTGATTTTTCATTTTCGGGTGAGCTTATGCTCTAAAGGTAATAGACTTTATTTCCATAGTGGCTGTGCCTCTGCTACATTACAGATTTGAATGAGTCGTAACCTGCAAACTGTATTATTTGTCACTCGTACACATTCTGTCTGACACAGAGTTTTGAGATTGTTTTTAAAAAGGTAATCTTTCAAATCTTGGCCACATAGATTTCAGGATTTAGATCCAATGACCCATTTATATGATATTTGACTGACTTCTGACTGTGGTTAATAAAATACCTCCGCTTATTCCTAATATGCTCGAACGCCAGTGAGTCTATCCTTAAATGCTCTTTTATTGTGATAGAATAATACAACACTTTGTCTTATTTTGTACGGATTTGTAATCAGGCCTCACATCTTAGCCTTTAATCATGACTCAGTTGCAGGTGACTTTTTTTATGAAGTCTGCAACATCAACATTAATGTATACAAGTGCTCTTGGTAGCATCCTACTCCAACCATAATCCTTTTAGTTTGCCAATACATTTGATTCATTTGTCGCTTAATGTCATCTCAGGTCTTGAAATTTAAGAAGTGACGGTGTGAACAGGTGGCTAGAGGGCTGAAGGTCACTCATAAATATTCACTACTGAAAACAGACCTGCTCCTGGGTCAAGTTTATTACCATAATTCATTCATATCAAGACATGGTCAACCCCTCCCAGAGTCTTCTCTTTTTCCTGTCAGTAATTCAAAAGTTTTGGACAGTGTACTGTGGCTCAGGAAAACAAGGATGTTGGTTTTTTTGTAATAACTGTCTCCTAGTATAAGTGCTACATTATTCACCCTCCTTGTGTGCTATACTTAAAATCTTCACACCTGACTGATCTTGCGTATATAAACTTGCAAAATCAGTGTCTCATCCATATAAGCGTACTTATAGCAAAACAGCATGAAGTGCACCTTGACTAAAAACGTATTTTTATTTCTTGGTAGAAAACAAAAAGCACATCTTCATCGCACAACACTGTACACAGGAACAACAAAAAAGACAAGAGAAATTGACCCGCAGGTGTGACTAAGTTCAACAGCAGAGCAGCATGTTTGCCAAATGCTTTTATTTCATAAATGTCTTCCAACAACGTTCCATTAAATATTAACTATGGCGCTAACAGAACAAATGTCTCCTTTAACGAGCACAGCTGAAGCGGAATACGTATACCTTTACACAGTGAGCTAACAGATACTGTACTTTCATTTTTTATTTTTATTCTGGCGGCAAACGTGTTTTTTCAGATGCTCCCTTTTTCGTCGGTGTGCTGTCTTGGCAGTCCCCCCCTCCCCTCGTAAACTCTACTCTGCTGAGTGAAACGGGAAGTTTGCTGCAGTGAGGAGACAAGCTCTCCCTCACTCTCTGATCGAGATCAATAGGTTTCCACGGTGCTCTGTGCTCACTGTGCACCACTGCAGTATGGAGAGAATCCATCAAGAAAAAAAAACAAAAAACAGCCAGGTGCGTTACACAACCTCGAGCACCCACACACATCGATTTCAATGCCTGGGTGCGACTTTAAAAAGCAGCGCAGGCGAAGAGTATGTTAAGTACATACATAAATCTGAATCGGTCGTCGCAGCAAAGTTTTATTATCCGTATTTTTACCCTGAATCTTGAGCATCCTGCTGCATGAGACTATCACAGCCCCATTACGATGTGTCAGTCCGTGATCCAGATTAAGGTGAGCAATTGTTCGGTGTCTGATGCCAGTTGGAACCATTAGCCCCCTCTTCTGAGTGGATCACGACCATTTTGTTGGTGACCTACTGTGCCAGCTTTCGGTAGGGCCACTCTCAGCGCCCTTAAAAAAAACGCACAACCTGCAACAACTAGCTGCTAGATGCAATTTGGCGGGCGGACAAGGGATGGCTCTTTAGCGATGAAAAAAACTGGATTACAAGGTTTGGCTGACCTCTCGGTGATGAAACACTCTCGCTTTCTCACCGTCCTCCTTTTTCTCACAACTTTACAGTGGGAACTCTCTCCTCCGCCGTGTCATCGAGGTATCGGAGACACAAACTTCTTCATTTAGCAGATTTTGATGTGTCATATAAAGACGGTACACCACCCTGCGCTATCCATAAGGCACAGCGCGCGTTCTCAACCACGCTCAGCGTCTCGCCAAACCCTTTTCACTGTGACATTTTTTGGCGTAATCGCAAAAGGAAACACCAATCCCATACATTTTTTTTTTAATCCACAGTGGGACGAATGGCGGACTCTGCAGGGGGAACGGCACAAAGTCTGGATGCACAGGGACCGTCTGCCTCTCACGAGTCCTTGCCTCTAATACCAGATTAGGCGAGTGACCGTGTCTGCCAGGAATGATTTTCCACCTGGGGTAATCCCCACAGAGGACACAGGCTTATCCAGGAGGAATCACCATTCTGCCTTGCCCGCCTGCCACCCGCTGTTACAGCCAGGTAAATAAGGATTCATAATCCCGAAGGTGTATTTGCGCCCGTCTTGCTTACACGACTCAGGCTTTGATATCAAAGTTCCTCACGCTCTTCTACTGAAAGAAGTGTTTGCGATCCACAACGCGGCCCTGCCACTCACTTCCACCCTTTCACCACTCTCACCGAACCCCCTTGGAGGATTAAACTTTCCTGAACACGGGAAGCTCCAGTCACAGATTCAGCCAACCCGCATCTTCTGCCAGTGTCACTTGATTGACAGCCGGTGGCAGACCGCGCCAGCGAACGCCGAAGCTCACTGATGGATGGCACCTGCTCCTCCTCAGAGGAAATCAATTGAAGTCATGGGCAGGGATGGACTGCTAAAACTCTTACACATGGCTGTCTGCCTGGGGAGGGGGGGGCACGGAGAAAAGGTTTGCCAACCATCTGTGTATAGAGGGGCACTGCCAAGCATCAGTCCCTTTTCACGCCATCCCTCAGTAAGACACGCACTGTCTCCAAATTAAACATGTCAGTTCCTGACAGAGTCTTTGGGAGGTTCCAGCATCATTACGCACTCATCCAATCAGTCGTATTGCTTTGGACCTTCTCAGCGCATTAAAAACTATAATATTAGTGACTAATTGACACGATCCAACAGCAGTTACTCTAGTTTTACATGTGTTGCACTAGTTACAGACTATCAGACATCAAACTTCAGGTTGAGGTCAGTCCAATAACCACACTTGCTCATCACCAGAGAGCACATGGGCCACATCTGAGCGATGGGCCGGCATAGCTACAATCTTAGACGTGCAGAAGTGTAGTTACCCGAACTCAACCTGTGACGCTGCACAATCTGTATCCACTCTACGGATTATTTCGGAGGGACTTTCTGGCCCGCAAAGGTGGGAGGCGGGATGTCCTGGCTGACAATGCCCCGGCGAGCGACATCCAGGAACGGGGTCCTGTGGGCTGCTGTGCCCACCGTGCTGGCATCAGTATGTGTGCCAATCAACTGCAGCACCCGTGCAGAGGGCCGGTGGTGGAGGGCCAACTGCCTGGAGCTGTAGCCACACACCCCGATCCCCAAGGCCCCCAGCAGCATGGCCATGCCGGGCACGGACTTCTCAGCCGGAGGCGTCACAGACACATTGTGGTAGGCCTGGGTCTGGAAATGGGAGAAAAAAAATGGAGAGTGACATGTGATCAGAGGAATTCCCGGGTATTATGCGAGTATGAGAGAGAATTAGGGCAATCAAAGCAGTCGAAAAATAGCACACCCCCCAGCAAACGATGACCAAATATTCTTGATTTTACACGTGGTTTATACGTGGATTGCAGATCAGTTTCAGAGGACAACATGCCTTGCAGCCCTTTTTGTCTGCATCAAATGAGCGAGCTAAATATGATCACCTCAGCCGCCGCCCCATCTACTCCTCCCACCAATCCCACAGAGATTAAAAACTCATCTTCTCTCATTTACCAAATCGCGGCCCGTCTCCTTTGACAAACAAAAAGCTCGTCTATTTTGCGATATGGGCAATTTCCTCAGTGGGCCCTTGACAATTATAAAAAGCACAGAGGAGCAAATAATAGTAACTTCATAGTTTTTCTAATGGTGCTGTGTCACAGGCGGTTAGGAAGCTATTCCTGTAGCTCGCTCACCCTTTTCCCATTTCCATTTACAACGCAATGGACTGTCACAGGCTTGGGTTTCTCCATTGTTTGTGGTAAATGCCACCAGAAAGGTGATTGTGTTTTGTGAGCTAAAACAAAAGGCGTCCTTTAGTTACTTGAACAGAAACCTGGAACAAACTCATATTTGTGGATGGTGTGTGTATATAATATGACAGTACTGTATTTAATCATCTGTGAGACACTTGAAAAAAATGGCAGAGTAAGGCTCAGTGAATCCGACTTACTACACGCACTGTCTCCGTCTATAAACCCCTGCACGTACCCATAAAACCAGCACCTTGCAAACATCATTACATCAATGGCTGCTCTCAGAACTGTCAACATTATTTCATCTGCCACTCTCTTCTGTTCCCTAAGGGCCAGCAGAGACCGAGCACACCAAGTACCGTATGTAATCTTCAAATCCGAGACACTTTGAGGGGCTTTTTGCCGTTTTGTTTTAAAGGTCTTAAATCAAAAAAACAAGTTGCTTGATGCAGAAAAATTGCAATAAACTGCCATCCACTTCTGCGTCTCAGATCGTAATAGGCAACTTTCAACGAGTCAGCACTTGGTGTTCCAAATAGACAGCCTTAGTGTCTCTGTGCATCAGAGAGTAAAATCCACAGCACATGAAAATATTCCGTAGCTTGTTTATTTTTCATTCCAACAAAGTACCAGTGTAAGATACAAATCTGTGTTACTTAATTTCATTTCAAACAAGCTATTTCAGACGGTTAAATTGGCCATAAAGTGACACCAAAACATTCACTTACCTCTTTTATATATTTAAAATGTACCTTCTTTGACAAGTAAATATCACCTCAAGGCTGTATAATAATACAAAATAATACTAATAATAATCATAATAATGAAACACTCAATAATAATAATAATCACCCACTCCATATATATCCATTCAATTATTTCCTCTGCACTATTTGTATTCTTTACATCCTAGTTTTTGGTTTGTCGCTTTCATGTCGTCTCCTTTGGAAGTACAAAAGTGATTAATATTGACCCCTGAGTCAGATCCCTTGTATGTGTACACATACTTGGCCAATAAAGCTGACTCTGACTTTGACAGCTGAACTCTTCCGAACTGCTCACACTCACCTGCAGCAGCCTAATGTAGCCCGGGGTCAGTCTTGGGACTCTGAAAAACATATTTGGAGCTTCTTTGATGGTCTTCCTCTTAAACCAGGAATGAGTTACAGGCCAGATATCACTCAAGCTCCTCTTCCCGGACTCCCAGGACGGGAATCGCACTTGCGAAGGATCTGTCCCTGGTCTGGTGTGTGCTCAGACAATTCAACCTGTGCTCTGATGCAGGACAGCCTGGTCCGCCCTTATAATGTCTCCTTCCAGCCTTACATAACAGACAGTCTGCAGGTGGTGTGTCTAAGGGGATTACAGGAGCTGGCACACAGAGACAAAGGAGTTGGTGGAAACAGAAGGAATGGAGTGTGGGGGCTGGGTCACACTTAAAAATCAAAGTATGGTTGAATCGTATTAAAATGTTAAGTGCTAAATTTTACATAATTCTCCTGTGGAAATTATTTAGCAAATACAGTAAAGTTCTAACTTGGGTTTTAAATTGGTTTGCATGTGTCCAAAGCTTGGTCTGATCTATTGCATAACAGTAGAACCCACTTAATTGTATTAAAGGTGTAAAATGTAACAATTGGCCACTTGTTAAATTCATACTCAAAACAAATGGGGGTCGGATATCCCCAGAGTCACTGCTAGCTGCTGCTAACTGTAGCTGCCTTAACTAAATTAGCTTAGTTAGCTCAGTCAGCAGTTGACTGACTCGAAGCTCTGGGATCAGGGAAAAGTAAGTGTTTACACCCGTAAGCACGGGAGCTTTGGACTGGGACGAGCTTTAGACGGGCTAGCTGGTTAGCTGGTTAGCTCTGCAACAAAACACATGGAAATCATAATGTCAAAACCACTGCTTGTTAAGTTAATTCTTTAAATCTTACATATTGCACATTTAACCATTATGTATTCTCTACATAACCTTACATTATAACCTTATGTATATCAGTACAACACTATAAAATATTTTCATTAATAATGTGACTATTTCAGCCACATCAGCCAGTCATAATATTAATGTTAATATCAGTGTAACAGTATTAGTCTAGCTACTATACTGCATATGGTGAGCAGGTGTGGATCATCTGAAGTCAGAAACACTTGAGTCCATTTGAATCTGTCAAGTGGGTTGATTCGGATGTATTTCTGTTGATGTTCTCTGTGGCTTCTCCTGCCCTGTCAGCAATTTTGTTTTAAGCTTTAATATCCACCCAGGCCTCGGGGCCGCTGACTCCGAGTGAGCTCTTATAATGAGGTAGCTGCGCTGAGAACGTCTCCCTCGCTGAAGAGGAATTCTCTCCAGCGAGCAGCCAACAATGACCTTCTTCTCATCTCTGGTAATAGGCCCCAGTTCTGCCTCCCGACTCATGCATCCATGAATAATCTCAAACCCTGGCATCGATGCTGCAAAGTCATGATGCCGCTTAAAACTTGTGACCCCCTGGGTACTATGCGCTAAATGAAACCGTGCAGCTTTGAAATGAATAAAAACAACTACAACCATTAATGACTGGATTCTAGGAAATACAAAACAGGCGAGGTAGTGCAAAAATATGAACAAGACAAAGAATCTGCATGCTAGCTGCTCGGTGAGAGGCTGTACTGAAGCATATGCTGCTTTGAGCTAAATGCTGACCTTAGCACACTGATGTTCTCTATCTTTGTTGAGCTTGTTAGCATGCCAACTTTAACCTGTAGGCAAATTGACACTAAATAGGGCAGAGGTTGATGGGAACGCCATTAGTTTCACAAGAATTTGCGACAGAGATTTCTTAACAAGCGTGGAAGTATTGAGATGTTGTAAAAAATGATATTTTGGGCCATTTCTTGACAGCTGAAACAAGTATTGAACCCAACACTGACATCATCTTTTAGGTTATAGAGAACTTTGCAAGAACAAAAACAGAAACAGCTACTAGTCCAGCAGCTACAGAGCACAATTATCACTCATTTGGATGGTGTTGGGTCACTGGTCACCTGGCAAACCTTAGTCCTACACTGACTCTCTTTTAGCTCTGTTTTTGGTCGCTAACAACTCCTGAGAGAGATACCTAGCCATCATAAATATTATAAATTCCACCTGTACTGTTCTTGCTCAAATTGTCTGCCATGAAAAGGGCCTATTGAGATATTTCTTTTCAAAGCTGATCTCCTAGAAGGATTGTTAGGCGATCATCAAAGTCAATCATCAGTGCCAGCTTTTGGGCAAATCTATTTAATGCCATTGTGACCGTGTTGTCGTTTTAGCTAAATTCATGTCCGTTTTGCAGTTAGCAATCCCCTCTCTACCTCACCACAAGAACGAGCAGCGGTAATCTTGATATTTTATTTATTTATTTAGTTTTTTTTCCTTTGATGTGCTGCTGTTGTTGTTATGTGTGGTGTCCTTTTGTGCTATGTAAGGCGCCTTTAAATAAAATGCATTATAATTATTATCATTATTCATCGCCAGACACAGAAGCAAACAAGAGGACTCTGCACTCTCTCTGGGGTTCTCTGTCCTGATTGGATCAAGTGGGCAGGGATACCAGGAAATGTCTTTTCTGTTTTGCATGACGTGCATGAGAGACATGGTGACAGTAGACCAAACACTCTATAAAAGTGATTACTGTTCAAATATAGAGCTATTCAACACTTTTTGAATAATAATATATCACTTGCAGCAGCTGTAACAGTTATTGAGGTCTTTCTGTCTGGACCAAAGTTATAGATAGAACAGCAGACACTACAGTGTCATCATTGCACCACTCGCATGGCTAAAAATATGCACAGAATTTAAGATTATTAAATTTTTAATTTTTTTTTTTACTATGATCGTGTCAGGCAATGTGAATTTTACCCTTATTCTCTCCTCTGGCTAATGTCTGCAGAATGAGCCCATGAGCTCCCATCACACACAGCACCTGGTGCATCCATCCCTGACTAGAGTCCACAGATGGTGGCCCTCATGTTAATTGTCCACGACTATCATACCATATTCACACACATGCGCTCAGAGCTGTGTTACAGTGTTAATGATAACCAGTGGTGCATCCCAGCTCTGGGGAGACAACAACTCCTCTCGAGCCAGCAAGTGGCAGACAGCTCTCGCTCAGGTCATCACAACGCCACTATCCAGCCGAGATAATTCCCTGCCCTTCTCTTGAACTCGCTCCCTGACGTTGAGCGATGGGTAAATGTACTAGAATAGCTTATCTCAGCCGTAGACAGGTATGGTTTTGCTGGAGGTTAAGCTACTGACTCCTTGGGTGGTACTGGTTCCTAAATTCCACCGACAACAAACTGTGTCGCTATATTGAGCGTTAGTTAGATAAGGGCAACAAATTGGGATTGTATAATGAGACTGGCTATTAGTCTTTATCAATCAGCCACATAGCGAATATCTACTGAGACACCATTAGTACGATCTGTATAACAACCCTGAAGACTATTAACTAAATCCAATTGTATGGGGTGAAACAGCAAGTTTGAAAAGGCCCGTGGAACAGCAACTTGGTCAGAAATTGATTTGTAGGGAGTGTGCTGTAGATAATTGAGGAGCTATTAGGTTAACCGGCTGGATTTAAATGTCATAAGATCTGCGAACAACACTGTAGCTTCCGGCAGAGCTGACATTTGCTTTCTCCGGCAATTAGGGGTTCAGATAGGGAGGATGGGTCTTACGTTAATACCAATTAAATATTTAATTAATTCGAACTACATAAAACTCGAACGAACAGGGAGGTACGTAAAAACGTGGTCGATAATGACAGTGTGAGGCTGACTCGTGGTAGGCGGAAGGATTTGCCTAGCTCAGGATTAACTGGCTTTGTTTTCTTAAGGCATGACAATGAGAACAAAAGGCATAGATCGAAAGGAAAAATATTTAATAATAAGAAAATATTTCACAACATTGTGAGCATATCAATAACTTTTTTGTCTTCAGTGATGGAGCACAGGAGAAAATAATCCTTCAGTCGAGTCTCCGTCTCAGCGTGTCTGACAGTCTCATGGGTGCGTTGTAGAAAGCCCTATCTTCTTTTCTCCCTGCGTGGGAAGAATGTCTGTGATCCAGTATTGAAACAGCGAAACAACGGCTGTGGTTTCCTCTAAAACACGGGGAGAGAGAGAACAACATTTCAGTTACAGCCGAGACCGCTGCTGACAACACAATACCAGAGGAACAGTCGGTATTTTCACCTAAGAGACTGATTCGCTGTAGTGTTTTCAGCATAACATATCAAAATCTCCGACCGCTGTTCAAGTCTACTTCCCTCCTCTCCGCGTGTCCATATTTAAATTAACACAACTGACTCCAAACCGAGAAGGCGTCTTTCTTCTGCTTATTCTTGAAAAGTCAGAATACTCTTCAGTGAATCTATGCAGAACGTAAAATAGACAGCATAAAGTGGAGCAGTCAAGCCGATGTCATTCAGAAGAGGAACTCCAGGGTGCAGTAAAATATTCTGAAAAGAAATCTGCTTCAGACCCGCTCCAGCACTCAACTGATTGCCACTGCAAGGGCAGAGTGATACAGTGAGGAGAGCTTTAGTGAACTCACTTAAAGAATTTTAAAAAGCACACGGTGCACTTCTGCATGGTGCTGAATGTGGTTCCCATAAAACCAAAAAAAATATGAATGCTGCTTTGACATGGAAATCAAAAATATTCAGTCATGTTAAAATTGTCACATTGTGATGTTGATGTTA
>CAEMYA010000506.1:8170709-8197254 GCA_903131615.1 Diplodus sargus | reverse complement strand
AAAAAATATGAATGCTGCTTTGTACATGAATATATTGACATGGAAATCAAAAATATTCAGTCATGTTAAAATTGTCACATTGTGATGTTGATGTTACGCTATACATGCGATGCATCAAAGATGAGTCTGGAGCTGGAAAGATTCATTCAAGAGGAATTCTGCTGACGTACCCTGCTGACGGAGTTGCACTCGAAAAAAACAGCAGCGTTTACAAACAGTGGATCGAAGCATGACTCAGACGGAACGAGGTGGGAGGAGGGGGGGGGTCGAGAAAAAGCTTTCAGGCAGAGGTGGCGCAGGTGCAAGGAGAGGATGGGCACAACTAAAGCGGCCTTTATTGTAGGCTCTGCTCTTGTGTTAGCAAACTGTTTTTGACATGTTGTTGTCCTGGCGACCGGCGACAGGCGAAGACGCGGGTCACATTGTGGCCACTCATATGGCCGTGGCCTGAATCTCCTGGCTGCTCTCTCCACCCTCTCCCTCTCCCAAACACATACACTTGTCTGCGTGACGGCAGCAAAGTCCCTGCTGATCCTATTATGCAGCCAGCTAACCAACCATGGAAATGCACAAAGACAAACATGCACACGTGAAAACATGTCGCGGGGGGGACCCACGAGACGGTTTTGGCTGCTGGCAACAGCAAGTTGAAACATGTTAGTTAACTCTTAGCGCAGGACACCCGTGTCTGACATGTCATATGGACAAGACTGGCTGTGGTATTGCAGGTGCGTACAGGTACGGGCGCATGAGGGCAAGTAAGGGCAGGTAGATTCACGTGAACAATAACGATCGATGTAAGAGCACATAGAGTATGAGGCAAGCAGGGACAGACGGAGGCATGTATAAACCTGCAGGGACAGGTCCCAGCAAGAGGAGGCCAGTGTGGACGGGGATGGGCATGAAAGCGTGTCACATACAGGGAAAAAACAAAGATGCCGTCGTTTTTTTTTGTCCGATGTCTGATGCGTCACTGACCTGCTGACATAAGAGAAGTGTTACAGAGCTCCTGCAGAGCTTTTTCCAGCTCGCCCGTCTCTTTCTGTTGCACGAAGGCCTTGAGACTATAGAGCTGCTCCAGGACAGAAGTGGGCTTGCGTCCGCTTGCTATGCTGCTCAGAAGGTCGTCCAGTGTCCCCGACAGGAGGGATGGCTCGTCTGCATGCAACGAGGCTGGAGGAGCACAGAAGAAGTTAGGGTCGGTCTGCTGATTAAAGGCATCGACATCATTATTCAGTACCTGAGCAAAGTGAAACAACTGTTGAGGGAAATCTTGTCCAACAGCAGTACTGTCGGACTTTCAAAGCACTATATGGTTATAAAAGGGTATATTTTGAGTTCTGGTATCGGGCTGATTTTGTCACACAGACCTGGCAACCGTGGAGAGGAGTGTAATCTTACTGCGACGAAGTTGACAAAACAACACACACACCTCCATAAATTGCACCAAATATCTAATAATAAACAAATCTAATAACATATTTCTAAAGTTTTACTTCTGCTTTTATAAACATCGCCTCTCCTACACACCACTGTCTAGACGGTGTCATCAAAATAGAGAAAACATCACTCGTTTACTTTTCATTGACAGAGCCAGACTGGGTGCATCATACTATCTGTGCATGTCTCGCCATTTAGTATTACTTTCGCTCATTTACAAGGCTGCTCTGCCAGGTACAGAGGAGCTTTTCTCTTATTTTGAACGCTGGTCATGGCCTAATGTTCAGCACACCCTGCGGCTTAATGAACTGGTTTCTCCGAGTGAGTTCAAAGCCTTGATTTAAAAACTCAGTAACGGAAGAGTGTGGACGCTTTTCTGTAAGCTGAAATTTTGGACTGCCAGTCTGCTGCAAAATAATCCTTACAGTAACATGATTTCAACTTACATAATGGCTGAAACTGTGACTCCTGTAATAGTGGGCTCTCTTGGCTCAGTTTCATTTGAAATTACTGTTAAATAAGTAAGTTAGCATCCAGCACTCCAACAAAGAAGTTTATCAAACTAACAGCCCTGCCGATTTTAGCTTTTACACTTTCACCCAATTACTGATGCTGTGTTTTCGACTATTTGTTTACTTCCTGCAAGCGCTGTCACATCAGGGTTCAAACGAAGCGCAGATGTGCGGTGACTTCTGTTCAACGGTTTTAATCATCATGTATCAGCATTTGGCAGAATTTAATTATGTGTTTGCAAACTTCATCTTGGGAAGACACCAGCTTTGCGCATCAGAGAAAGCAAAAAAGAATCAAAATCAAACAATCCCCTGGCAGAGTGTTAGTCTTCCAAATATTCACATTAAAACGAGCACAGGCTGTAGAAATGCTACAAGACTCAGAGCAGAGTAGAGCTGAACCAGCTGATCCAAAAAGGCACGCGCCGCTCTGCTCAATACTTACAATCCGACTTATAGATTTCCATTGTTGTCCTGAGGAAGTCTGACACCTCGGCAGCTCTCGTCTCGTTATCCTCCTCCTCCGCTTCCTCCACATCTTTTTTGTAAGTGAACTCCAGGGCGGCGGCCCGGGGCATCAGGCCCATGGAGAGCAGCTTGTCTTTGTGCCGTTTCTTCTTCAGCTTCCTCTTCTTGTTCCTACTAATGCGCTCTCCTCCCTCATCTACAGCCGTTCCACTCTGACCCTCGCTCTCCGGAGCCGCTCCATCGTTCCCGGAGCCTTGATGGAGAGGTGGTTTCTTTTTCCTTCTCCTCCTTTTTCGTTTGTGTTCCTCCTCTCGCTCTTGATCGCTACCACCGGTGCTCTGCTCTGTGGGACACGAGATTGTGAACTCTTGATTAGTTTCAAAACATTGTTGATCCATCACAGTCTGCATAAGTGCCTCTTTGGAAATCTGCCTGAATCAGAACTGTGAGCTATAACGGAGGTGGGTGGGTTTCACCTGCAATCTGGATGAGGAGAAAACGCCTACAGACCAGTAAAGAGTGGAGTCCCAGGGATGTCCACTAATGTTTAAGAGGTTGAGAGATTGCAGGTTTCCCTCCAGCCAATCACTGCTCCAGCTGATTCCACTAATTAGATGCTTTGTCATGTTGGCTGATTGCATCCTAATCAGCCTGTGTGGTTACCTATTTGTTAAGAAGTTGGCTGAATCTTGGCCTTACATGTGAAAAACTATAGATTACAGATTACAGGTGGAAACTCCAACGGTAAAATCAGCATACTGTACATGTGATGTTACGTGGTGCCTCTTGACAGAGCAGTAGACACTTCCAGTATGATATCGAATTCCTTCTCTGTAATGATCATGAAATCTACACCTTCCATGCTGCTTCTGACAATTCCCTTTATTACGAACTAGGCATTCTTATGAATGATGAAGGGGGCTAACACTCAGGTTCACATTCTTCCTTCCTCATGGAGATCATAATAAGGGCTCCTGCAGAACTGTTTTAGCCTTGCCATTCAGTTCCTCGGTAGAAATAAATCCTCCCGAGAGTTAAATCTCTTCCTCATGCTGAGCGGCTTCCTCTCCGCCTTGTCACACAATTCCTCTCCTTAACAGCTCACGACATGCTGAGAGGTCAAAGAAAGCCAGCACCCTTTCGAATTCTTAGTGACCCATTCACAACTACTGAGCAGTGAACTGGCCAGCAGCCAGAACATAATGCAGCTGAGGAAGTGGCAGAGCAACGACGACCGATGCTGAAAGGTAATTCAAGAGGAACAACTGTTCAATTTCGCTTCACCAGGGACCGTGGCGATGACAAACTTAAGTCACTTACAAGACTCGTCTCTCAGGCGAAAATGAACTGGAATTCATTGCTGTCGTCGCTACTGTCTTTTTTTGCGACTCGTCTCATAGACCATCTGGGCAGCACCCTCCCATTTGCTGCAGGCAGATGAGTGCACCGGGGCTTTTTCAGAGCTTGTACAAATATGCAATATTTATGGTGTTTTTTTATTTATTCTGTTCTTTCCTGGTAGATTGAAAATAAACCAAAGAATCGTACGTCAACGTGTCACTCAGCGTACAGGAAAGGAGATTCTTCCAAGCCTAAATGCACTTCTTTAATAGCATCATCCGTCACAGAGAAGGTATCAAGAAATTGAATTGAGTTGAAAAAGGTGCAAAATGCAAGAATTGGCCACCTGTCAAATTCAGCTATGTACTTAAAAAGAAAGGGTCATTACGTCACCATATCTCGCTTTGGTGCCGGGCTGTGGTGACAGCTGTATTCAAGTCTACGGGAGATGCATGGAAAAAGACACTAAAACCCAGCATATCTAGGTCGTATGACTTCTGATGGAGAAATGCCTCCAGAACATTAAATAATGCACCTCAGAGAGTAGGTTAACAACAGATTTTTTTGATAGACAGGTTGTTCGCTCCTCAACTGTGTGTGGAGTCAGGCTCCTGTTCGCAGTGTGATTGCAGTCTCATCAGTGGAAATCAGTCAAACCTGTCCTGTTTGATCAATATATTAATAGCCCTTTGTGGGGATAAAAAGTTTTTAACCTACTCTCTAAAGTGTGATCTTTCATTCTGTCGAGTAATACGATGTAGATATATTGGGGTTGAAATATGTCTCTCCAGGCATCTCCCATAGACTTCAATACTGCTGACACCACAGTCTAGCACCAAAACAAGATTTGCTGACATTATGAGCCTTTTAGGCTCCTTGGGCTGGACTGGGCAGTCGGGGACCAGGGAAGTGTTAGTGTTCCCTGGTCACACTGCTTATAGGATTTTTATTTTTATTTTTTATTTGACTGCGAGGAGCCCAGCATAGCAGGTCCATATGCCAACTTCAGTCAAAATCTCTGCAACACAATACGTACTATGAACATCATAATTTCAAAACTGCTATCTTTTCACATTCTATTACCAATTTTACTTTTTTTTTTTACATTTTGAACCTTAAAGAAAAACACTGAACACTGTCTTATATACAGTGGTGGATGTCTCAGGTTGTGCAGAAAGGGGGTTTCCCTAGTTAAAAAAAGTTCATTCTTGAACTGACTGACAACAGCACATTAATTATGGAAGAGGCTTTTAGATGACTTACGTTTCCACATCTCATTATCTAACACTGTGAGCTCAGGCTGCACATAACAGTGTAAACACAGGGTGGAGATGGATGTGGTGATTCAAGACAACAATAGCAGTTGCCTCATTTACTCTTAATACATTAATCATTACTATAATACTGCAGTTATTGTTGCACCGTTTCTATAACATTACATTTGATGGATTTTATTATCATCAAAAGCTCAACCCAAGCTGACCTTAAATGGGACTTTAGATTACGATTTCCATCAAGGCTCACTGGCCCCTTAATCAGAAATATGATTCAATTAAAGCGCTGTTAGGCTGAGGAGCACAATTAATCAAAATTAAACCTCATCGCTCATTGCAGTGGGCACTTTTAGACGCCACACTGTCTCAGCCAACAAATCGCTCTTATTTCACCGAGGTGAAGCGGAGGCCTGTCAGGTGGATGGAGGTCTGGAGCAGGGACGATGAGTGCAGAGACGCATGCAATGAGCCAGGGTTGTTATTACAGTCTGAGTGCTCCGCCGGTTTACGACAAGAGAAAAGCGCATACAAAATAAACAGACTTTCAATTATGCATATCAGGTGCAGCGTATGTGGCTTATCTTTGAATCAAACTGCCAGAAAACTCTAGCCTGCCATCAATATCAGCTCACAATTTGGCTTTAAAAAAATGGCACCAATGAGGGGGTAAGCACTTTGTAGATAAGCTGGAAAAGTTTACTCTGACAAACTGCGCACACACAAAATGAGTGAAAGTGAAAATCTACCATCTTCAAACACCATCTGCGCTGCATTCAACTTCCCTTTAGTTCAGACACACAATTGATATCACTATTTGTTTCCCTGAGCTTGTGGTGTGGCAGAGACAATCCAGAAGAGTGACTTTAATAACAGAGAGCGCCTTCCCCCGGAGAAACACCCCGCCGTAAATCTCACCGAGCTTTATGGTGCACATCGGAAGTACATAAATGTTGATTATGGTCGTCTTACCAGCTGGGTCCTCAGCACTATTTATGCTTTCTAGCTGAGCGAGTGTGATGGATTTCTCTGAATCGGTCTTGTAGTCTGCGGGAGGAGGTAGGACCGTGTACATCCGCCTGCTCGGAACGGCTGCGCTCTGCGTCTTTCCTGCATCTCCTGAGACAGACAGTGCAAATAAAAGAAGTCGATGAAACCCGATGGTGAGAGCAGCGGGGAGGCAGCATTTCAATGAGTATGATGTTTTGGTATGCGTGAAATTTTAAACGAGGGAAGAGCATCAAAGGGAAAATTAAAAAAAAAGAAAGATCTTTGATAAAATATTGTACTTAAGTGTCACTGGTGAGCTTAACGTCATCGTACCAGAGGCAGTGTTCTCTCGAGATGCTTTTCTTTTCCCATGGTTTGGCTTGGCCAGGGCCTCTACAGTGCGTGGTGGGATGGGCTCCTTCTCCGATTTGGAAGCTGCAGGGTACAGCCTCTGCAGAACTTTGGACTGAAATACTAAGTGACCAGACATGAGACAAAATCAGTCATAAACAAATTACACTACTTGTTAACCAGAGGCACTGTGCATTGTAACATTTCAGACTTTTTAAGGAAACAGAATCTTAAGTTTATGGTAAAACCAATCAGTTTATTAATGCAATTGTAGGCTTCCTTTCTGGAAGCGTGGAGTGGGATTAAAGGATCATTTCACCCAAAAAATGAAGTCAGTTATTATCTACTCTGACCTTTGCTGTGAAGCGCAAGAAACTTTCCATCAGCATGGGTGTGAGTTGATAATGACTGGATTTGACATTTTGGGTGAACTTCTCCTTTAATGCTCATCTGTGTTTCCAAACAAAAACAAAGAGTGAGGTAATAGAAGCAACCAGTTTAACAAACCAACTTCAACAAGGTGCTGGATTATGGATCATGAGTATCAATATAGTAATAGCACTAACACTGCACCTCAAATACTTCTCCACTCATTACGTTACAGTAGGTTGCCAAAAGTCACGTATAAGGTCGGCATGACCTGATATTGACGTTACAAATGTTTCGAGATGACATTGTCGTTTCACAGTGAAGCACGTGCATTTGTTTACAACATAACCACCTAACGCGAGACTTAGCCCGCTAGCTCTGTTAGCTTGCCAGTCGCTTACAATAAAACCGCTTTGAATTTAACTATATACAAGATATATGATGTTCTCCACGACACCAGCAGTGCTCACCGTCTTTCCTCCGTGCCATATCAACATATACAGTTGTCTGAGTCGAAGCAAAGCGGAAGAAAACCTAAACGCAACATGTGGCTAACGGCTACTATGCTAGCGAGCTAGCTTGGTTAGCCAGAGCCTGCTAGCGTTAAAAAATAAACCCGCACGCAACAAAGGTTAAGCCAGCACACACACGTGAAATACACAAGCTGTGTATCATGTATGCCACTCCAATGCTCCGTCAAAACGTGCATTATTGCTCGGATTCCTGCAGCTGCACCCTCTCCCCTGGGCACCAGCTCACAGATGGTAGGGCTGACTGCACAGGAGGAAGTCTCTCGTTTCAGCCGTGCCGGATCCTATTCACATTAACGGGAATTCATTGAATCTTCAGTTATCACAAACAATATATACCCCGTATATCGTGCATCTATATATTGTTTTGCTCAGTTGAATCCATTCTTAAAATCGGCATATAAAGCAGCCTCGTTCAATGTAGACATAAGTTGTTATTGGGGGGTTGGGGGCTACACAATCACTGTGTATTGGATCCAAAAGACAGACATTTTAAGTTTGTATAAATTATAGGTTTGAAATGAGACTCCGGTCAGTTTAAGTGGCAAACTTTTGTCACATGAAGTGTGATGAGTGCAATGCATCAGACTTAGAGCTCCCCATGTGTCCGAAGCCCGTAACGACAGCGGTTCGGGGCGTGCGCACAGCGAGCCAGCTGTAGGACGGGGTGGAGGCGAGACGGGAATGCTAAACAGGCACCTCATGGCTCAGCATCAGCACCGGGTTGAGTTAGGATTTGCGCACCCTCCAAACTTGGCTTGGGACCTCAGCATGTGAACGGGCTTTGCAGAAGGAGGATCCACCTAGAATGTCAGCTCTGAAGAAGGTAAATCCCCTACAGCTCTCCTCTTGTAATCTTTGAGCACACCTTTTTAACTCCTACCATATGACATGTGCAGGATTCAAACATTTATCACCCTGTAGTGAATGTGAAGATGCATCAGTGGGAAAAATGGGTGTGTGTCAGGGCAGTTTGGTTGCAGGGTTTTCTTAATTGTGCAAGACGAGCAGACTTTTAGAATGATAACATTGTATAATTGTGTTTTTCAATTCAGTTCAGTAATTCAATTTAGATTAGGTGCCAAAATTCAAGTTTGTTTAAATGTAGCAAGGTGTTACAGTGAATAAAATATGCATGTTGCATCACTTTTGCATGCATATGAATTTTGTTCACCACTCTGATCTGCCTCCTCTCATGTGGTTGCTGCACTTACATTCTTCCCCCCCGGGGGAGGATGAGGCTCGGGCGAGGAGCATTTCAGGCAGAAAAAAGCCCTCTTAGTTCAAGGTTAACTTCTCAAATGGTCGGTGTGTCAGGTTTGATCTCTCCCCCCCCCCAGACTCCTCCTGTTGTGCACTGTCACATAAAACTGTACGTACCATGCCGACTGTAAGTCTCTGTGGGCGGACGAGCTTCACTGACTGTGTCTGACAGAGCCCGAGCCCGGCGCTGGCAATCCTGAATGAAAGTGGAGCTCCGTGCGGCTTTACAAAAGAAGGCACTGGAGGAGTTGCAGGTTCAGTCAGAATCAAGGAACTACTGAGACCTGTGTGGTGAACAAGGCGTTGAACAGCATATGCACAATTCCCTGCAAGCCTTCTGATTAAGCAAGCAGTGAGACTCCTGTGAATGGGTGATTATTACTGGTGTAGGAATCAAGCCTCTTTTGTTCTTGAGATGCTTGCCAGATTAGAGATAGTTAACAGCCTGTGTTTGTGTGTGTGTGTGTGAGAAAAGCCTGTCATCGTTGTCACTTGTACGCTGACACACCGCATTGTTAAGGACTCAGTGCAGTTGCGAGTATTAATGCCTCTGCTCCAACAGATCCCCGTGATTGAGCGGCAACAAAAAAAAAAAAGGCAAAGTGTATAGAATGCCAAATCCACAGCAAACACACGGCGCTCAGCGCGCACTGAGTGACAAAATGCTGGCTGCCAGCACTCACGTAGTCAGACATCATAATCACAGAGGTGCTAAAAATAGGGGACGATATTCATTGCAATGCTTTAGAAGCTCAATGGAGTTATTGCCGGTTGCCCTGGCGGCTAGAACTTTTACCAAGACACTTCTCAATGCTTCGCTTCCACCTTGCACAATAGTACAAAAAGCCTTTATTTTTAGACGGCAGTGGTCGGCCAAGCCTTTCTTCAATGACGCGCAGCTGCTGGGGCGAGACTTGTTGAGTAAGTGATGGGGATTTTCACCCTCTTGTCTAGGGCGCACTTCCACAGCAGTTCATACATGGAAACTGCATTTTCTGCCACGGTAACAAGCGCGCTTTATTTCAGGTCTGAGAAAGCGTGCCATGTCGATTCATTATGCAGGTGGGCGAGAAGTGCTATGGTAGTGGCGGCACCGAGCCAGGAGTAAATAATCAATAAGTAGGGTAATTGACAGTATCCGCGTGTGTACATGGCCTGGATGTGCCTGTGGGATATGTATGCACATGTAGCCAGCTGCACTTAGAAGAGAGGGAACCTGTGGGTGGACAGGTGGCAGGTGGCAGGTGAGAAATTCATGTCACCTCCATAAGTCCTTATGTGACTGAAAAATAAATGACTTGTCACTTAGCGGCTTTGCAGGGAGGGGGGGGCCCACCTTCTCACCTTCTTCTTTCAATGAAAGCCTGATGATTCATACAAGATGGAGAAATCATTACTTATCCTACCAGGCAGGTTAAAAAGAGCTTAATTGAAAGCCTCCACTCGGCGTACAAAGAATAAAAGACAAAAAAAACCTAATTGGAAACTGACACTATTTCCCCCCTCAGAGGCACTTTCACGTTGAAGGTAGCTTGTCTCAGGATGTTTTCCGACGCTGCCGTCGAACTGCTTGCACGTGCAAGCACACGAACACACGTACACGCACATTCCCACGCAAATTGTCAAGAGTTGTCAATGGGGGGCTTGTGTGGACTTTGCCTGCTTGGCAGTGACACGATAACGCTCTCATAATCTGTTTGAAGATGCACAGAAAAGTTGAAGCACTACATTTATGCGTGCGGTGATGTCATTCCGGTCTACAGGGGGCAGAGCAGCGGCAGTGAATGTAGACTAAAAGTCAGTGCTGAAACATTCAGAAGGCTCTTTTCTTATTCATCCACTCACTGTGGCAGATGTTTTAGCTCCGTTCATGTCCCGTTCTCCTCGTTCCTCCTCTCTCTCACTTTAATACTTTCTCTAAGTGGTCTAAGAGTCCTCACGTAAGTAAAACACTATAAGAAATAATCTGTGACAAGTAAAACCCCGCAGAAGAAGGGGATTTCAGTTATTTTGGAACTTTGGCCTAATATTTGAATTTCCTGGTGTGTGATTTCATACTTACCTAAAGTTTTGGAATCGGCCGAGCAGATTGCCTCAGCTGACATGGCTGCAGTGGCTGCAACGCAATCCTTTCGGGCAACTCCATCTGAAGTTACATCCACTAAAACGGCTTGTTTTTACCACTGACAGGCTGAGGTTGAAGTGTCTGACAACATTACAGAAGCAAACAGAGAGACACATTGTGAAATCATAAGATGCTTTTTGTAACCAGAAAGACGAGTCTTGTTCAAGGAGAAGTCTCGCTTTGAAATCTCAGGAAGTGATTTGTGACAGTTGTTGACTCATCTAGATTGTCAAAATCAATTAAACAGTCAGTAATGACTTGGGAAATAAATTCTTGCTGGCAGTCCCTCGAGGTAATCTCTTTCAAAGCTCAATCTCCTTGAGCTGGATTTCTTTTTCTGGTGACAGAAAGGATGTTATTATTTAACGAAAAGGTCTCTCTCCGTATGGATTGTTTTGTAATGTTGTCACACACTTACACACTAACAACCTCAGCCTGTCAGTGCCAATGTCACTTTGACGATTGAAGAACCCGATAAGGATTGCTTTGCAGCCATTGCAGCCCAAGTATAAAAATACATAAAAGTATCTTTTTATTTTATATTTTCTATATTTAATCACAATGAAAAATATATATAATGAGGAAAATATACTTAGTTAAAGTACTCAATGCAGAAAGATGTGTCTTGTAACTTTTATGCTACTAAATTTTTACTTTAGAGTACTATAACTCGTCCATTACTGTAAAAACAGGATTTTTACTTTGCATAGACTTTGATAATGATAATTTTAATATGGATTCATATGCCTAGTATTTTCTTCATAAATCGAAAAACGATTGTTCGGTTGACTACCCAGAGCCCAAAGTGACACCTTCATAATGTCTATTGTCCAAGCAGTAGTTCAGACCCCGCTATCATCAAATATGCATTAAAATGATCAAAATAATGGAAGGGAATAGTCATAAAGTTTCACATTTGTGAAGCTAAAACCATGACATGTTTTATTTTTATTTTATTTTTTTACATAAAAAAGGACGTCAAAGACTACAAAAGTAGCAACATTTAATTTGATGTCAAACGACTACTCATTTCAGCTGTACTTGAACTACTGCTAATACTTACGTGTAGTTTAATTCATATCATGCCACAGCTGTGGCTCAGGGGGTAGAGCCAGCGTCTTGTTAACAGAAGGTCGCTGGTTTGATTTTGCCTGGTCTGTGTCCTTAGGCAAGATACTGAACCCCAAACTGCTCCTGATGTGCTGGTCGGCATCTTGCATGTCAGCCGCGCCATCAGTGTGTGAATGTATATATGAATTACTGTCAGTTGCTTCGGACAAAAACGCCTGATGAATGCCCTAAATGTAAGTGTAAATATCAAAACAAAATATATTATAAGGGCCTCATGAGTTTTTTATGTATGCATCTTAATTTGGAAAGTTAAGAGCAACCAAAGTGTCAAATAGCTGTATTGGATTTAAAAGTGCAATACCTCCCTCTGAGTAGAAGAAGAAAGCAAAAATACTTTTCAAAAATAGTGTGCTTGAGTCAATGTACACCCACCACCTAATTTAGTCATGTGTGTACATCTTATTCAGTTTCTTTCTTCCTCTGCCCCTCTGTCCCCGTATTTCCTCTCTTTTTATCTCTAGTCATTCCCTGATGAATATCCCCCCTGCATCTGTAATAGCTCGGCTTTAGTGGAGAGATGCAGAGGCAATGGAGGGGGGTGGATGGCACAGAGCTCTATGAATCTAATATAGCATAAGAACCAAGTGTGTGCACTGTATATATACAGTATGTGCACTACTCAGTTAATCACATTTGTGCTGCGGGGGGGCACCGATCTTCCAGACAGGTGGGCGTCGCTGCATTCTCCCAGTGTTGCATTTACTGCAATAGCTGCCACAAAGCCAAGTCAGATATGACTCATTACAAGGTCTATTAGCATGCTGGTTTATTATATGTAACAATTCCCCCCAGCTGGACTGTCGTAAGTTTTACACCAGTTTGTACCTTCAATGATGATTTCGCCCGAAAGCCTATGTCAGCCACGTTTTCATTACAACAGCAGCTGTTGGCACAGCCGAGAGGCTGCCCATGTCTCTTGTCAGCGGTCTGCCTTTGAAACTGTCTGACTGGAGACAAAGGTATATCATCTCACGGTCTAAAAGGAATCATTAAATTGTCCCTGAAGGCGCAACATGTTAATACAAAGTGTGAAATTTAATACTAATGCAAGTGCACGATCCTGTTTAACTCCAAGTGTGCTTGAGGTCTCTCTTGTACAGTTTAAGTCCTAATACCATTGCTGCTGGCGGATGGCCCGGCTCTTTTACAACCGAGTCTTTACCAGAGCATTTAAACCGAGCAGTGAACTTGAATATATCAGCCTAATAAAACAGAACACTTAAGTGAAGGACATCAAGAAGGCAGAGTTTTTTTTTGATCGGGATAGTTCTGGGAGATCTGATTGAGCTCCAGAGAATTACTTATCGCTTTAATCGTCCTAATGTGGTCAAGCTGACGAACATAAATGCCATATGCTGCTGTCGCCGTGATCGCTGTGCATCTAGGTGGGGTTTACCTTTGCAGAACTAACAGCAGGTCGATTTCACTTTCCCCCTGCAACTTTGGGCATATCGCGCTTATGGCATTAGTATAGATCGTTCCTGTAGACGTTCTCTCCACCCTTGGATTTTAGGAGAAAAGCCATGACCTCCGTCCAACCCTGTAAACACATCCCCCCCCCCTGCCCGTTCAAGATGCATTCACCTGCATCCGTGACTCTGGAGGGGATCACACTTTCATCTACATGTCTACCCTGTGGTGATGTGATCAGTAAGTCAAATGAAGTTTATTGCCTCCCCGTGTCTTAGACAGGAATTAAAGAAGCCAACTAAAAGAATTATCATAATGAATAAAATAATGAGGCTAGTATATAATAATGGGGACCTCTTCCATTCTTGTGCAACTAGATTGGTAACAGCTGTAGCAATTTAGCTGCCTAGCCGTGGGCAAGCCATCTAATCGGGTCGAATGACATGATTGAATAGCTGGAGGGGTTAATTACAGGCCCTGTACACACGTACAAGGTTATTTCTTTAAACAATGCTTTTTTCCCTGCGTCTTGGCCTTCCATACACAGGTAAATGTTCAGATTTTGGAAAACTTTGGACAGATTGAAGATATTCTGAAACTGTGTCTAATCAGCAGTGTCTAACGTCTGGATGGGCAGAAACAGAGGAGATCTTTGGAGACGATGAGGCAGACACGCATTCATCAGCGTTTGCGGTATCACTGGCAAATTTTGAACTCGGACTTTGTGTATCGTATTGGAATACCTGAATTTGAACGGTGACAATGTGTATGTTATATTGTATAACTTCATATTTAGACTGACACAAATGGACACTGATAATGCAGTGATGGAAAAGAGAGACAAAAACAGCTGCTTGCAGTATTCCGCTGACAAATTATCCAAAGAGAATCTAGCATTTGATTTATAGATTGCATCTGGGATGTTAAGAGATTTTTAAAAAAAATGGAACAGAAAATGCTTCAAAATGACTTACCATCCCTCGCTTTAAGTGGAAAACTAGGAGTTAGGAAGTGTTTCATTACAAATGTGTCGAAGTACTATCCCTCAGAATGAGATAGCTATAGAGTTCACTTTACTGCTAGTGGCTACTGGAATGCTGAATGTAATAAAAGTTACAGATTTTAGCTTGATAATTTTGCAAAACACACAACAGACTGCAGTTTGTGGCATTGCACCATTAGACTCCATTGCATTGAAAGGTGTTTCTAATATTTTGTCCACTTCTGTGTCACGTCTCATTTATCTATTGCTGAGCTGAGTAGTTACAGTTCAAACCTTATCCTCTGCTCAATCTGCACACCATTCATTAGAGAGCTTGTCTGGGTAAGATGGGAGCAGAGAGCGCTTAAGGCGGACAGGAAGAGCGCTGAGATACATTGGAGCGACTCCACTTCCCGTCCGTCCTCTCATATCTCCATTAGCTCACCAAGAGTTGCACTCTAGTCGTCGTCGGCAGGCGCCAAGATATCCCTATTACACGCTGCCACTTGTGATAATTGCCTGTCCCTCTGCAGTAATTGTGTGAGGACGTAGGTGGGGAGTCTGTATTTTTGTGCGCATGTGCACGTGTCCGTGCCGGGTGTGCAGACAGGTGTTCACATTGTGAGCTTCCTGAAAGACCACCGGGACAAGACTGGTTCCTGTTGACCGCTCAAATTAGGCTGTGTTCTGCCCTGACCTGAGGCTCAGGGCAGAACCATTAAATGAACCTGGTTCATTGGAGCCTGACTTGTTTAGACAAATTTACACCAAAGTCCAGCGCAACGACGTTGACAGGGTATATCCACATCTCACTGGGCTCACTACTGGGAGAAAAAAATAGAAGTCGCACAACAAGAAAGACTTTCAGCTGTACTTCTTTCATGTTGTAACTTTACTTTTATGAATCAGTTTGTGCTCAAGTTTGATCTCAGAAGCCATCTCTGATCCACACGCTCTAGTCTGATGAGATCAGACAGAATGTTTCCCAAGATCCCAAATGGTGTGAGTCAGCTGACTTTCACCATTTGACCGTTCTTTTTCGTTTAAGAGCGTGCGTTTTGTTGTTTTTCTCTTCTTCTGCTTTTACATCAACGGTCTGTGTCTCTCTTGAGTAGCCTTGGACTGTAAAGTAAACAGCCACGCAGCTCAATACCTGCTTAGTCCGAGACAAGATCAAAGAACATCCACATGTCTTGCTTTTCTGTTGATTCTGAGAGAAAAACCCTCCAGAATGACGCGATAATAGGTATAGTAGCGAGTTTCTGTGTGCTACTCACAAGTGTACCGCAGAAGCTCAGCTATTTAATTAGTTATCATTATCTGATGAGTCATCCTAACAGTGACTGGTTGAAGCTGTAGTGTATAGTACATAGTGCCACACTGTAACTATTTATATTGAAATTATGCTGATGGCTTATATCATAACTTGGGAATCTAGAACAGTTAAGAGATCTCAGTCTTGAACACATATGCGAGAAACACAGGAGATAAAACAAACTATAAATAAATTCTCAATCGCCTCATTCTTATGGCCCGCTTTATGGACAAAATAGTTCACTTCATTGTACTATCGTCTCATGCACTTCCAACCCGTATGCAACAAGAAATGTAGATGTAACGGGGTGATAACATGGACAGTTACCGGAAGCATCCACTTTAGAGCGTTTAATGATATCTCCTCTGAATCCGTTTTTCCTACAGCCTGGGGCTAACTGGAGAATAGCAGCCAGTCCCGTTGGAAGAACATGACTGTAAACGGCTACAATATTGCCAAATGGAGCCTTTTATTAACTCGCTGGCTCAATGGGGTTTGAAGACTCATTCACAAGAATGGGCCTTCTAGTCCTAAGGGCACTGCCTTGGATTGTCTTTGAGGATCTTTTTTGGTCATTTCCATCTCCACTGAAGGCCTCAAAATATGCCACGGTTGATTTTTGACAGGCTAATTTAATAGTCATTTTACATTTTACATTTAACACCAGGGTTGTACTGTAGAGCAAAATTTGGCTTTAAGTCCCTTTATGCTTAAACCTAAACTATTTGACAAAGTGGAGGAGGAAAGACGAAGAGGAGCTGGTCCGTAGTCTGTTGCTATGGCAGCAGATAAAAACATTATTTGAATGAAATCAGCTATTTAAATCAACAAATGATGCTAGAAAACAAATCTATACAAATACCCAAAATATCAAGAGAGACTCATGATTGTTTTTGTGATTCCAGTCGTCCCATTTATATGTGTCCATGGGACTGTCCTGCTGTGCCTTGTAAATCTTTTCCTGTTAAAACGCGGTGACATAAATCCCCTCTTGTTCGCATCCCGAGATAAGCTTCAAAAGACAAACAAATGGATGCCTGACACATTTCCTCATGTGAAATTAGATGCCTTGCTTCCCAACTCCAATCCTTTTAAAGCGTAAATGAGAGGCAAGTGACAGATCTGTGTGTCTGAAACGCTGAAGAGTGTCCCTGACAGTTCGTTTTCCACACTCCTCCAGCAACGAGCCTCTGCCAGGCACCCAGCCCGCTAGCCAGCATCAATTATAGCTGTACATCATGCAGCTGTTTGAGTCATTACAGACCAATCATCTCACATCTCTGCAGAGATAGCTTTTTCTTTTTTTCACGTTACCACCCAACGTTCTACAATACTTGTTTACTGAGTAGCTAGTATCATGGAATAGAGGTCGTGAATACTGAGAGAACGCCACGTAAAACAGGTGAAGTGATGAGACACAAGGATGCACCACTGCCCAGCGAATGACATGAAGCCACTACAGTAGCAAGTGCACTTTATGGTTATGTCATCGTCGGGGTCCGTCTCTTCTGCACGTATCCGACCTCGCGAACAGGATTTTGAATGTCTTATTTTGCTTGAGACACAGGAGAATTTTTTCTAAATCCATTATAGAATGTTTGATACTTTGGTTTATCAGAACAATTCACCATCAATACATCTGAGCAAGACATGCAGTTGAGCAGAAGCTGCATTTGTGTGCCTTTTAATATTTACATTCACATGTGCATTGGAGTGTGTGGCTCAGGGGTAGAGCCAGAGTTATCGGAAGGTCACTGGTTCGATTCCCCTGGTCTGCATGTCAGAGTGGGGCAAGATACCCCAAACTGCTCCTGATGTGCTGGTTGGCACCTGGCATGGCAGCCACCACCATCATAACTGTAAGTCTCTTTGGACAAAAGTGTATGCTAAATGTAAATGTATGTAATATTCTGTCACTACTCAACCAACTTAACTTCATAATCAAAGTATAAGGTAATTGTGATACTGATGTGTTCAGTGTGTCTCCCAAGCAAATGTATGTCTGATAAAATGAAATCAGTCAGTGGCCTCAGTTTCTGATTCATAAAGAAGCCTCTGCTAACAATAGACTGAGATATGCGGGTATTCAGTTGCAAATAGGACACTATATTATCTTCTCAGGGACACCACAGGAATCTTCAACAGATTATGAAACCTTCAGTCTGAAAGATGTGGTTGATGTGGTTTGAGAGGACATCTGGCCTCGCGCTCGTGATTTGTTTACAAAGCAGGAGGCTCCAGTGTGTGATTTCTGAGAATTTGTGGCATCCACCAATTTTTTTCAGGTGGGAGCGAAGATGAACTAAAAATGAAATATGTAAAAGAAGTGTTCTGTTTACCAAGTGATCACCACCGTGGATGCAAATTCACCCAGAGGTATTTTAGCATCTAACTTCAGTAAAATCACTCCCCTTTTTTTTCTGTCTGGTGTAGTTCAGAGTTGCTCCGATGTCACGTTGTTGACAGCTGTACTATTTTTCTCAGGCAATTATTTCGGGTCTTCGAATCAAAGTACTGACACTGCAAAGCTTGTTATCTTTTTGTCTGCCGTCTTATAAAAGCATGAAAGTCTTTTCTTTAGTGCTTTCTACTTTTTTACTTTAAAAGTACTACTTTTTTTACTTTGTTTTTTTACTCATACTATATGACAACCTTTGGGGCATGAACTGGCGGATTTTGTCGCGCTGAAACAAGCAATGTACACAAAGTTTGCCCAGTTAAACAAACGTTGTAAACACTCGTACAAGAATAAAACACAGAGAATATCAGAGAGATTTAGGCACGAGCTCTAGTGATTTTTAAGCGATCTAATAAAACTTGATTGGAGATTCAAGTCGTTTTCTCTGTTAAGTAGACATAACAGTCCTGATTTAAAGCGAGGGAGGTCATACCTGTCTATTCACACTGAATCAGAGAGTTAGGCATGAAGTGAGTTGACTAAATTCGAAGGACAAATGCAATTTATGAAGCGTTTCTGTGATGATAGTATTACCTCTCGATGTGCTGCCGGTAACATAGAAAATGAGATAAGATGAAAAGCGTCTTTGTGCTCGAGGCCCTCCTACTGTATGAATGATGTAGTGGGTTGATATCTCATTGAATGTCCCCTGGAGACGAGCCATACGGGTTCATTTCTATTTTTTATTCCGGGGTCTTTTCCTCTCTTTCTCGAGAGGCTCCTCCATATACGCTCCTCTCTTTAATTAAAAGGGACACTTATCTGATCGGTCTTGTTCTCTCGCACAGAGAAGTAAAATAACTCTTGAGAGACAGAGGAGCTGGAGATAACCACCAGGTGAAAATGTAAAGGAATGTTAACACGTTCGCCGGGAAAAGAAAGAGCTGAGAGAACGAGGACGATGCCTGTCTATATTACGAAAGTCATTTTGGACAACAATGAGCCTGTCAGTCAGACACAAGGACAAAGAGGCAGAGATAGCACCTGCTGAGCCACCTCCGCATCTCCTCTTTTCTTCTGCCACCCTGCACTTCTTTCTCGTAGAAATTCTGCACATTTGGGCCTTGTGAACGCCAATAATGGTATTCAGCGTCAAAGCGAAGCATAAAAGGAGTGTTGTCATATGTGGAGATTAAAACGGGATGCTCTGCCCGCCCTGTCATCACCTGTCTTCTGTTCGCTCGCAGGAGACATGTGGCGGCGGCAAAATATTAGCATCCGAGACAAAACTTTGGATTGATGAAATTTTTAGAGGACTCCTCACAGAGGAGCTTGTAAGCATGCATTATTGATTGGTATGACCACCCCAGGCTTGTGAACAGTGCAATAATTGGCCGTTGTATTTGCTGCTACAACAGCTTCCTGGCATAGCGATGCTGCTGATGGAGCAGGGAGAGCTTCTAAAATTGGCCCGTCGACGTGACCGACGGCAGATTGACTGGTAGCACGACAGCGATATTTTACCTCCGCGGATGGATTGTCGGCGCATCGCATTTTCACACGCCATTTAACCCGCCTTTGACTGTTTGTAGATTGAATCAGGGATGCACAGTTGAAAATAAAATAAAGAGTATTCCAAACACACATATCCACACCGGGACCATCATTTAGTGCTCCACTGCTCAGAAGAAAAAGGAGCTTGGATAAATACGGGAGCAGCTCCCTTTTGATGCAAATGGTGTGAGAAATGGGTGTCTGTTGCCACCCTGTAATTGTGGGTCACGGCATGGTTCGGTGCTTTTTTTCCCTCCGAGCTCCACCTTGTTTATCTGCTTTGAGCTGCTGTGATATTAACATCTCTCTCTCTCCCCCCCTCTCTCTTTCTCTCTCTTCTACCACCTCCCTTGTTGTTTCTTGGAAGGTGCTGCCAGGCATACTGCAGAAGCATTGCTGTATCTTACCAGACAGGAACACAGGTAAGGGCCAAACAGATGTCCCCTCTCCACGAAACACAGCAGTCACACACACTCGGCGCTGAGACAGAAAGGAGCGAGGCCAGTCAGTGGGACTGATGAGTGGGTGGTGATGCCCGGGTGTGGATGCTCGGTGGGTGGGTCACATCTGTCTGTCTACCTGTGTCTGTGTGTGCGCCGAACATCTGTAAGCTCATACATCGTCCGCCGCCAAGACGCACTCTGACGATTTTCACATTGTGTATTTAAGTACTGACTCAACCTGTTCTTGCTATTTGGCCACAGACGGATTGCTTTAGTCTTGTGATTCTTACCACTGAGCACCATTGATCGATTGATGTCAAACATTGGCGAGTTCCAGCTTGAATGTAGGGATTGTGTATGGTAGATACTGAAGACTGTGTTAGGCCTTTTTCACATCATTTATTTTACATTTTGTAGACTAAATGTCTGATAGACTAATTATGAAAATAATCAGCAGATCAATCGATAATAAAAATACATTTGTTGCCGCCCTCTACACAAATCCGGGGAAGATACAGAAGCGCACATATCACCATTACTGCGGTGTAACCTCCTGACAATATCCATCCATTTGAATGCAAGCAGCGCGAATAAGTGAACGATTTTCTACTCTTGCCTTTACTTTCTATTTAACATTATAATTTCGGGATTATCTGGGAGAACTTGTGCAGTTCTCAACTGCTCCAAAAGCAGTTGCCGACATATATTTTTTGAAAAAAACTAAAACAAAAAGCAAATCTACTGAAGTTAGCATGCTAACCAGCTAGCCCTGGCCTGTCCCAGTTCGTAGTTCCTGTCCTAGTGGTGTGAACACACCTATTGGTGCCCTGAACTCTAAGTCTGGACCACCAGATTAACGCTGATTAACTAAACTGAGCATTTAGCTCAGGTGATATGCTGCTGACCCCGATTTGTTTTGAGAATGTCTTCAACAGCTGGCCAATTCTTACGTATTACACCTTAAAGAAATAATCTTAAACACCATGAATTCACATTTTTCCATGTAACTGGTTTATATGTATGTTTATTATAATAAACTGTGGCGCTTGATTGATTATGCTAGTTAGCTAGCACAGTAACATGTACAGTACAGTGTATTACCATGAAAGTATTATTCATGAATAATGCACAGTATTTCATCAAATGGAACTTGGTGGATGGTCAGGTTTTTTTCTGTATTTCTACATTATCACTATTGTTGCAACCAGAGTCTATTATATACAATACAATCTATATAATGTAAAGATCTACATTAATATGTCGATTAATATGAAGAACCTGTAATAAATGGGGGCCACTTTTTATCATGGTTAGTCCAACTTTTCATTATTTTGTCACTGTAAGCAGGATGCAGTGGACACTGAGTCACTACAACTTGCCACCGCAGTAATGGCGGCAATACCAGATTGCGGAACACACAAGTCTGCTGCAGGATTTGTCTATACTGCAAACCACTAACTCTAGCAAAATAATAAACAAACAAAAAAAACATCTAAGATCATGGAGTTCTCTGTGTGGCCAATCTAACATGTCAGAGGGAGGGAAGCATTTTTGGGACACAGTTGTTGCGAACTTCTGATGATGACAAGGTTCTTCACGTCATTGCAGGTGTGAAGAGGTTGCTGATGAAATTGAAGAGCAGAGAGATATACTCAGGTACCTGGCTGCAGTCTTCACAATAATGACTTCTTCTCTCTGTGCGTTCACTTCTTGGCGACTCAGCCCCTCTAACCTCTCGACTGCAAGGAGACTGCATGCACATGGGCTCCCACACCATCCATCCCACTAACAAAACCTCACTAATGCTGCTCCGACGGCTGCCTAGCGGATCGCCCGTTTGTCAGGCTCATGGCCATTTTGTCATCTTAGTAATAGCTGCCATCCGCAGTGATCTTGTGTCCTCTGTTTTGCACTTTGTTCTGCAAACAGTGCAGGAGCGGTGTCTTCCACGGAGCATGGTGTCTTCTCAAACACATCACAGGAAGGCTAAGTGCGCACACCCTTCCCAGGTGTGAGACACATGCTGAAGAGTGGAGCAAGGGCGCAGCAACCTTGGCGGTAAAGAGAGAATTGGAAGCATCTCATGAGTTTGAAGTGTTGCTCGGGAACTCCGAGTCCAAACTGATAACTGTTGAGCATCTCGCAGCGTGAAATTAATGTTTGATGGGGCATATGGGCGAGATCAACTGCACTTCAGCAGATAAGGAACCTGTAAATCAATTGTTTTTCTGGTATTTGAGCATAAAAGTTATGTAAGCCAGTCCTGGGCCAAGTTTAAATACAATCCACGTTATTTGGGTGCTAGGTGGCTGGGGCTTGCACTCATTCAGCTTTCCTCTTTTTGCGCCAAGCAAGTTTAACCACCGGCCGGAAAGTGTGAGCAGATTTTTATTATAATCAAATGTTAGCTCAAGTTTTTGTGGAATATTTCACAAAACTTAATTGTCCCAGTAGAGGACGAGTTGCTGTGTGTTTAGTTAAGGTGGCTGGCAATCAATGCATGAATATGGAGGACCCATGGGTGCACCTCTCCACTGGTCTCAGAACAAGGTGTTCTGACAGAGTGGACACTTATTAAAAAGCCTTATTAATATGGATGTGTGATGAACCAAAACTTTCTCAGGAACACTTTAGCAGACATGTCTGGAATGGAGAGCCAGCTGAAGTCTTACTTCTTCACATTTCTGTGTGTGTGCGTGTGTGTGCGTGCATGTGTGCGTATGTGCATGCAGGCAACATTGTGGGCATTTGAACGACAAAGTCGACAACAACATCAATTTGACGGCGCTTGCTTACAAATTCCATTTCATTCTGAAGAAAACATTGCCCCTCACTGAAAATGTATTTATTCTGATAGATTGCGCTGTGGAGAAGACACAGCACATGGCACTTCTCTTGAATACTCAGCAGCGGTGACTGAAAAAAACGATTTTGTCAAACCACCTCGCCCAAAGTTCATAGATCGTCGTCCAGCCGTCGTCTTCCATCTCAAATACAATTCAGGGCTCTTACTGAGCGGCTTCAGGAGAGGCACAGTGGCACAGCTGCTAACAACCTCAGTGCTCCCAGTAGTTTCTGTATTTGTGATGTCTGTGTGTCTACCTTGGCATCTTGTCTCCATGGCAACACACTTTGTGGTCTCAGTAGTTGCAAAGACCGCATTGTGTCCATTTTTTTTAATCACCTCTCACTTCTGATTTGGTGGGGCGCAACTGTTGTATTCTCATATGCTAAAGCCACAGCATAAATTAACACCGGCGTCGGAGGAGGCTGCTCGTGAGTGAGTACAGTAGCGTTGAGTCAATGCTGCCTAAGGAGAGATGGGACGTGTTAAAATTTAGCGCGTGGGGTTTGAGGAAAGAGTGGGTACAGCAAGAGGAGTGGAATATCTGGAAGATGATGAGGAGCAAGTAAGATTAGAGGAGACTTTGAAAAGTAACGGCCTTGAAAAGATTGCCATCTCCTGCTGGTGAATATGAATAAAACGCCCGCATTGTGTGTGTGTGTGTGTGTGTGTGTGTGTGTGTGTGTGTGTGTGTGTGTGTGTGTGTGTGTGTGTGTGTGCTCACTATGTGTGCATGTGTGCTGCTCCACTGTACTCCATCGAGCGACGGGCGCCCTCTCCTGGACGGTTTCCTCGGCTCTCAGGAAATCCACCTCCCCCCCCAGAAACACTTCTCAGTCTGCTCCCGGCTTCTGTTCCTCTGATTTTAAATCTTGCGCATAGAAACTGGAGGGATGAGGCTTATCGTAATCTTACACTCTCTCTGTTATCAGTGTGTCCCTCTGCTCCTAATGCACTCCTTAAGCGGAAGCCTTTGTTGCTGATGAGCACTCAGCATTTCTATGCCACAAATTTCACTGAACGTTTCTATTTATAGACCCCAATTAACGTGCGAATATTTCACCATTCTGTTTGCCATTTTTCATGTCCACTCTGAACTTCTGGCATCCTTTTATCATTGCTCCCTGTTGCCTGCTAAGAACTACTCTCCTGCTTTGGCTTTTTGTAAAAAAGTAACTGCTAATTTCTGCTTATGTAACTCGCTGGAAGCCAAACTCTGACTCTTGGATAAGATCCCCCCCCCCCCGAATGAGCAGCAGTGTAGTTTTGAGCAGTGAACATATACAGATTTACATTACTTATGTCATAATCATACTATGAATGCAAAGGGACATGCTGACTCGTGCGTTCTGGGAAGCCCTTCTATCATTCGTTGCAGTACCTGAACACTTCTGTTTGGCATTCATAGCCTTGTATCCTCATTGATTTATTTTCCCCTGGGCCGTACAACCCGCCTCTACACACACACACACACACACACACACACACACACACACACACACACACACACTAACCATTGCCCTGATTTACAATTCTCATGTGCTGTACTCTGTGTACAGGTAAATGTACCTGGTGTTGCTGTTGCTGTGTTGCATTTTTCACTATAAGGATTCATATTATTCAACATGAATATTCTTTTGTGGTGGAGCATGAAAAAGGTTTTTGCATTTTTTGCATGCGCCTGTGTTTTGTGTGTGAAAACAAGAGATTCAATGATGATGGCATTTGATGCGTACGACTGTGACAGGACAAGACACATCATAAGTCGCTGCAGTTCTCTTCATTTGATTTATTTAGTCTGAAGCAAGTGTGAGCAGAATGACAACAGCTTAATATCCTAGTTAAATCTGCTATTAAATTAACAAACAAGAAGCAACATTAAAGTGACACCACAGAGTTTTGGAGAAGAAAAAACGTTCTTCCACGAAACTACACAGTGCACCTTTAATGTCAGTGCTGGTTATAAAAAAATGTTCATGAGAAGAACGCAATATTTCTAAATCAAATGTCAGCAGCCGTATAATGGACAAATTGCCTTATTGTTTCATCCGAACAGTCAGTTTCCTGTCATTGAACATTAGCTGGTTAGCTTGAATGCTAGCACGGTAGTTGTTCCGTTACCAGTTACAAAACTTCATTAATTAGCAGTCTTACTGCCCCTGCTGTGTCTTTTGTGCAAAGGGTTTGTCTGAGGACATGTTGCCATGGAAACACATTCGCCAGGAGGACTTGGGGACTATGGAGGAAATGTTAGTTAGAAAAGCAGGAGAAGTTTCTAAGAGATGAAAATCAACATGACGTTGGGGAATAGAAACTTTTAAGTCCTCTTAAGAACATTGTAACATTTCTTGTTTGGGGGATTTCTTAAAATGTAACACTAAGAGTAAGAGCACCCTCAGTGTCGGATGCATTAAAAGTTTCTGTCGTGTCCTCTGAACCGCATGCATCTAATGGCTCCTCTCATTGCCTTACTTAGCCTCCGTCCAGAGTCACAGCACGTCCATCTTAATGCTTCACATGTCCTGCCCGAGTCTCTCCGTCCCGCTGTGAATCTCACTGACACGGGAGTGAATCAGCAGCTGCTCTATTAACTTGAGTAATTAACGGGCGAGCTGTCGCTTTCCCTCTTAGTGTGTCCAGCATACTTTTGTGAATGCACACACACCACACACACACACACACACACACACTGTAGACAGACACATACTTTTCATGAACTCACACGCCCTCAGTCAGTCAGTGCACACGTTCACAATGTGTCCTCTGGCACACTTGATATCAATCTGCAACAAAGCGCCAACCGGGGAGAGCCTGTCTCTTTCTGATAGCTCTCAGAGGCCTTGATGAGGCCGACTCTGTATGCTCTTTATACATCCAGACGAAAGAGAGAGACTGTATTAGAGAGATACAAAGCATAAATAAGATCTATGAACAACATGAGCAAAAGAGCAAAAAAGAAAAGAGAAAGATGACCAAAATTGCTTGATGATGGTGAAAAATAAGACAGCAGGATGAGAGAATAAGTGGAGCTGACTGAGGAAAGTGAGGGGAAAGAGTGGATGTGTGTGTGCTGCAGGCTCTCTGGAGCTCTCCTCATGTCTGCTAAACTCTCGACTGCTGTAGTTGATAATGATTCCTGCACTATCTCTCCTCCTCAGCCTTCCCTATTTTCTACAGTTCGTCTGTGCCCTCGACTCTCGCGGCCCCCCCTTCGTCTCCCGCTCCCCCCTCCCCTGCACTTTCCTCCAGCACCGCCGAGGCGTACCCACTGAACTGTTACAAGAGTGGGTAGCTCTGAAAACAGGAGCCTCCACCTCCAGGCCTCCGTCTCTGTGAGAGCGGAGTGCCGCAGCAACAAATTGATTGTAAACAAATATGACACAGGAGCATAATGGATTCGAGGGGGGAAAGTCCACGATGCCTTCTGAACACACTCTCTGAAATAGCGCACGCTGGTCAAGGTGCAACTCAGCTGAATAGTAATGTCACAGTGCTTATAGAAAATTATCAAACACTGATTTCAGGTTGAGGCAAGTAGTGGGATGTGGCACTATGATCCTGTGTTAGGGTGACAGTCATTGTTTGGCCGCTATTTATTTGTGTTTATTTGCACATCTGTTGGAATGCTAGAGGTATCAAAATGTAGGCCTGTGTGATCTGATGATCTCAGGTGAAATACCTAATGTTGAATTTTCCAGTGATAGCAGCATGCTAGTTAGGATAAGAGATTGTTACCTTGTTATTGCTTGTTAGATCGCTTAGCATGCTGTTAGCTGGTTATCGTCAGCAGTAGAGGTACGATACGAT
>CAEMYA010000506.1:8151377-8164862 GCA_903131615.1 Diplodus sargus | reverse complement strand
GCATTTCAGAAAGGCCACAAATAATGCCCCCTCGACACATCCCCCCGATCAAACACTCTGAATGCTTTATATTGTCTGATGATAAGTGAATCCAAACTTGAATGGAAACACTCATGTTTGAAATTCCGACGTGATGAAGTTTGCTTTATTTAATCCTTTCCGTTCACTGCACCTCCTCCAGCAAGTAAAAACAAGCGCCTCTCCTCTCAGAGATTTGAGTTAACATTTTGTATTGACGAGAGGATTCGTTGATGTACTCTCTTGATTGAGCAGCTGCTGTAACCAGTTTTGTGAGGGATGTTTGTAATCAGGCTCAATTCTGTCGGGAGGATTTGTTTATTTTGCGATCGGCTGACAAATGCACTGATTTATTGGGTAAATACACTGCAGTGTTAGCCGCTGATTCATATCGCTATTAGGAAAGCATTCTTCTCACACTTAACTATACTTTCTTTTGTTTCTTTTGACTCCTAGCTGTCGTGAACTTTTAGATTGGTCTGGACCATATCCTGCTCCTACCATCTGTACCTACCACTCTCCGTTGCCTCTTTTTGCCTCCCTGATCTTTTTGACCATAAGGTTTTCTTTTGGTTCATGCATCAAGGCGCCCGTCTCCACGAGGCAGCTGAACCACATGCTCTGACGACTCTCACGTCCAGCCAAACACCATTTGTTGAATATAATTGAATGTGTTTATGCCTGGAGGGACCGGCGGATCAAGGCCGTTCCTCCGCTGCTCATCCTTCAAAATAATAATCAGAAAAACAGCATGGAAATCATCCCTCACACTGTTTATTAACAGTCTTTGCGCTGATGGTGATCGTACACCAATAACAATAATGCACGGATAAATACTTCACCAACCTCTTCTTTTCAAGGACGCGGAAAATGAGACTTTGGCTGTACCTCTCTTTGAAGTTATGACTGACTCAGGTTTTTATTATAGTGAGTGTTTTTCAAAGAATTTCTCATATTTTTCTTGATGTGTCATCAGTTGCTTCTCTTTGCCAGGGGAATCATTATTTCTGGAGTGACCTGCCCCTTTCTGTTTTCTCTTCTTATCACACTGCCGCACACAAATTGGCATTTTTGCCTCTTTGTGAAATCTCCTGCAAAATCCCTTTATCAAGTTTGCAGTTTGGAGGGGGGGGGGGTTCTCAACGGCGTCAACGTATTTGTGCTTGGAACATGTTCTTCCTTGACTGATTGACCAATCATTTCAGCAATGTAGGGAGTAACTGGCCACTGTCACTCTCGGTGCCTCTGCAAGTGACATCCTGTCTGCCCGATGGCACCTCTTACAGCCGAAGTCAGACCTCCAGCCGGGCAGAAGATAGAATGTGACCAGTGTCAACCTCATTCCACCTCTAATCAGGATGATTCACCACGGAGGGTTTGTGTTTAGTGAATGTAAGAGAAATTGAGGAGAAGAGCGAGGATAGATACGGAGAATTGTAAAAAATCTAAAAAAGTAGCTCAAATGAAGTGCACAAAAACCTTCAATTGATAAGTAATCCCAGTCATCAATTCCTAAGTATACTAAAACCGCTGAGGTCTGTTGTGTTTTTAATCTCTTTTGATGCACATGTCTTAAAAGTGTGGACATGCTTATTCAGTCATGCAAAATGTATCATCATCCTGTGAAGCTAAGAAAGCACTGTTGACATTCTCTATTGATGCCTCTTAATACAAGAGATTAGCGGACAGCATTTGATTTCAGCAGGTAGAATACAGTTGAGATAAGAATAGCAATACTAATATGTTGAGTGTAAAATTAGATTTGAGAGGAATAATTTGAGCTTTCGGGAAATACCGCCGTTTAGTTAGTGAAACAGAAACGTTGCCAATTTTTGACCCACCCGCTTTTAAAAACTCTGACTGCACTATGGAACAAAGCAGCGCTGGTCAAATATGAACCAAAAGTGTTTGTTACCAGCCGGCCGCCTTGCTGTTTTCTTTTTCAAAACAGTGAATGAGCAGTAACCAAGCAACCCCAACACAGTACATCACTCATCAGTCGGAATGTTTATTGGTCCGCTGCAGTGCATTGCGTTTTGGTTGGTGAAGGTTTTCTACCCTAGGAATACCTCGGCCCATTTTTCTCTGTTTTCTCTGATCTCTTTCTATTTCAAAAAATATTTCCATCCGTCTACTGCATAGACAGCCCAGTTTTAACCGAGAGCCACAAGGTGCAGTGACTTCCAACATCCGTCCAAGAAATAGTTACAACCTAACCATGTTCATCATTTAGTGGTTTACTTTTGACAGAGTAAGAGTCTTTATGCTAGGCTAGGCTAATTATTGTTTGCCTTTAACATCATACTAAATGGACCGATAGATCCTTATCTCACTCTCTTTTCAAATTATTGGCCAAACATCTTTTATAATGCTACTATTTCAATGGCTACTACATCACTTCAATCAAAATCCTGCAATACCACAGATGTTAAACAACAACCCTATCATAAAGCCATCTCCTCCACGGCATTAGAGGCAGATTTAGGCAAATTTCCCCCTCATGCGTTTGTCTTGTGGACGGCAGCCACATCACAGCAAAAGCTACATGTGGATCTCATTATTTTAAGGAGTGAAATTAAATGAAATGTCACTGTTTTATCATCTAGCATTCAGAAGACCCAAGCAGATATGAGCTGACAATCCAAATGTCAGAATTAAGATGTATCACCTTGTTATAGTGCCGCTGAGGACAGAGTGCTGACGGATATCAGCTGCTCTGTTCCTAGCTCTCAGTAGTTCAGAGGCCACATAGAATTTGACTGAATTGCATTAGTAAATCTACTACAGCATTAACTTGATGGTTTATTGATGCTGAGTTTAGTGGGAGAATATTATGAAGCAGCAAATTCAATTCCTCTACCGCTGTGATGACAGATGTTTGACAACAGGCTTTCATTCTCTCGGCCCAAACTTCTGAGTCTCACTGTGGGAGACCCCTGCTGAGACAAGCGGGGGAACGACCGAAACATCCACTGAAAAAAGGTTTTGATATCGAGATGGCTCCGGAGAATGAGGCAAGTTAGTCATACGTACCTGAATCTGATTTCCTGCATAGCTCGGGACAAGAAAAATACCTGGGAGAATGAAAGGAGATTCCTGAGGTGTGAAAGGATGTTGTATTACTCTGAGCCAAGGTTGGAATTGCGAAGAAGTTACTCGATTATGACTATGAGCTCCCTCATTCGGGCGCTTCAGCCTGTGGTCTCCATGTAGAAGCTGGCCTTGAGCCGATAAAACTTTGCTGTGCTCTGAAACGTGGCATTTCTCACCTGGACTGTTTTGTGCATCAAACCTCACCTCACCTAACATCTGCCCGACTTTTCCCTTTGTCTCCTTCCTTTCCCACTGCAGCTTCTTTGCTGTCTCTACGCCTAGGGATGACGCCTCAGACATGTCACAATAAAATGCAATAGTTACATTTTGTGCCCGGATTCAGTGATTGTACTGATCGTATTTGATTCCAGAGCTTTTTTTAATAATATAAATGACAAATAAAATATTCATTTCATTCATTCAAGGAGTACAGTATCTCTTAAAATGGCCTTAGTGGCTTTAGAAATTGATTTATATAAATTGAAATCAAAATCACGTTTTGATATCTTATCCTTCCACAAAGAAATGGAACAAAAAAAATAAAACGTGTTTTGTGCACTTGGAAAAAAGGCCTACAACTGTGTCCCCTAGGGCAGGCCCGTGGGGCCATTGCTGTGAGCTATCTGATACCCATATAACAAAGCAAGTGCTTGTCTCTGATCCTGTTTGTGATATTCATTAGCATGATTCCAAGGCGCAGCAGGCATACAGAGAGTGTTCAGTTTGGGAACCTCAGAACTGCGTCTGTTTTTTGCAGATGACGTGGCTCTGTGGGCTTCAACGTTCTGTGACCTCCAGCACGCGTTGGGGCGGTTTGCAGCCGAGTGTGAAGGAGCCATGATGAGAGTCTGCACCTCCAAGTCTGAGGCCATGGTTCTCTGCCAAAAGACGGTGAATTGCCCCCTCCAGGTTGGGGGTGAGTTTTTGCCCCTGAGCGAAGGAGCTTAAGGGTCTTGCTCGCCAGTGTCAGTAAAATGGAGTGTGAAATAGACATGGGATTTGTTGCGGCATCAGCAGTTTGGCAGGTGTTCCACTTGACCATTGAGGGGAGGAGGAAGCTGAGCCGGAAGGCAAAGCTTTAGATTTTCTAGTCAATCTACGTTCCAATCCTCACCTGTGGTCATGAGCGCTAGGTAGTGACTGAAAAAATTAGATTATATATATAAGCAGTCAAAATGAGTTTCCTACATGGCTGGGCCTCAGCCTCAGGGATAGGGTGAGGAGATCGGTCATCCGGAGGGGCTGGTGAGTCTGAATGAACTCAAATTAATTTGAGCTTTTTTTGAGGGGGAAACACTGGAAGCCCTAACTTGGAGTAGGGCCAGTGCTCCTTCATGTCAAAAGGAGCCTGGTGAGGTGTTTCTGGCATCAGATTAGGATGCCTCCAAGTTTCCTTCCTTTGGAATTTTTATGTCTAACTGGGAGTAGACCCGGGGTAGACCCAGAACTTGCTGTAGGGATTATATGTCATCTGGCCTAGTAATGTCTTGGAATCTCCCAGACGTAGCTGGAAAGTGTTTTGGGGGGGATAGGAATACCTGGTATACCCCAATTAGCTGACTGCCACAGTGACCTGACCCCAGATAAGCAGAAGAGGATGGATGGATAGACATTGGATGGCCTGAATGCCCTGGCCTGTGGCCTTTATGCTCTTCAAAAATCCCATGCTCTGTAAAATCAGAAAGTTCCAGGTCTGATGCTGATTTGCAATCCTCATGAAATTGGTCAAATATATATCAAAAATGTTCACGGATCAATTCTTATTCCTATACTGCGATGATCCCATGACTTTTCCTAGAGCTCAACCAGCAGTTCAGTTCCTACTTATTCTATTAAATATTTCTTCTCTACAACCTTCCTGATTTTCAGACAATGAATTCTCATGACTAAAGTCTGGACTTAACTGGTCTGGACTCTTCAGCACCAGCATGAGGTTTATATTTTCTGTTTTTTAGTGGATGGATTATTTTGTTTTTTTCTTACAGACCTGCATGATCATCAGGGGATGGACTGGAATAACTTTGCTCCCTTGTCATTTCATCCAGTGCCACGTCATTTTCAGTTTGTACATACTGTTGTTTATGACCTACCTGCAACACTGATGACATCACCACCAGCCTCAGCTGCACCCGTTATCTTATTACAGCTGCACTTATTAATTGAACTAAGATAGCTAACAAGATAAACCTTGTGTTTTGTAACCATGAACATGCTAGTATTGTCACTGTGAGCATCCTAGCATAGATGATATTCACAGGGAAGCATAAAATCTGGTGCTTCACGAGTAGCTGAGTAGAACTCATTGTTAGACGCTATTTCTTGAATCCCACCCTTCATCAAGCTGAGCACATCTACCTTGTTTACCTTGCGAGGACCAGAAACGTAAAGTCACCCTGTTACAAATCACGCCGGCCTGAACTCAGAAGCAAATATTGGTTTTTCGTGGCGGCGCGGAGGAAGAGCTTGTGAAAGCAGCACTTCTCCTAAAGCAATAAAGGCCAGACAGTCATGAAGACAGATGGAGGTTATCTCTCCCATCTAGCGTGTCCGACGGCGCAGGCCCAGATAAGGCCCTGCTGGGACCACCACAGGGGGAATCTCACACAGGGCTCTCATTAGAACGGCAGTAATGGTGTTTCACCATCTCACACCTGCCTCAGCAAAACGTGGCTGTGGATTTGAGAGAGAGCGAGACGCAGTCCATTAATGTTGATCCCCGGCTTTTGTCTGCCTGCTGCGCTGCATCATGGCTAATCAGTGTATCACACTCTGTAGCCATATACAACGCCATATGTTTAAGATTATCGACAGACGACGCTTATACATCAGTGTGTGCCCAAATGGCGTGGCGACATCTCGAGGAGGCGCCTGCATAAAGGATGCTAATAACACTTCCCTGCTAATGGCGGCGGGTAAATGCCCCATGCATCATAGTGTATGGAAAGTTGGCTGTGTTCAGCGTCGACAGGTAATACGCCCAAGCTGGGGGATTGATGGCGCTCTGTTTGTCAGGCTGGCGTATGGCTCTCATCATAATCAAAAGCTAAGGTGTGAGAGATGGAGGTGATTGAGAATTGAGGGATGAATGTGGCTTTGGAGGGCGCTTTGTGACTCACTGCATCACAAAATGATCACCTATACCTAGTTTAGGGCTTCTTTTATAATTAGATTGTGTGTTTGTTTTGTTTTTTCCTTAATTTCCTACCTTTTCTGCAGTCCACGCATTACCCTCTTCTCATGAAGCTGCATCTACATCTATTCAATTTTCTGCACTACCAACCCATTCATTATTGCACTACATTGCATTACAAGTTCAACTCTAGCCTACTTTCATCAGAGGGCGACATCTTATCTCCGGCCCCTGCCACATCCTCGGCTCCAAGACGGTTTTGAACCGACTGTTGTTAAATGACACTGCAGCCTGTGCCGCGCTTCATGCAGCAGCGAGTACGGTTAGCAGTCGATCTAGTTATTTAGCCTCTGTGTATGCTGTATGTATCCGCGGCTGGAGCGGTCTCAAAGCTGACAAGCTTTGAAAGCGCTTCAGAGTATTTAAAATGGTGGTGGAATATGCAACAGTGAGTAAATTATTGATAGGCTTGTCTGAAAATGATGTCCAGGTCCAATGTTGGAGTCAGTACGTGAAATCCTGCTTTTGCTGATCTACAATTCAGATGATAAAGGAGTGGATGTACTGCAAGTGATGCTCGCCCCCAGTGCCATTGAATTAACATATGACTCAAGGCACTCACAGTGCTCTCTAGATATGTGTGTGTGGATGCTGTATGTGTGTGTTTACTCAGTTTTTGGACATTTTATCTGTTGATTTTGGTCTGGGAATGAATTAGCCTTTAGCTGGAGTTTGGCATTAGATTAAAGTGAAGTCCTGAATGCCAGTTCCGATTCAAGTATGATTGCATGTTTTACAGTAGCAGTGCATACTGTGTAAGTCTATTCGCCTCTGTAAGATTGCATCTATACAAGTGCTGTTTGCTCCAGTCCTCTGTTTTCTCACTGATAAGAGCTGAATTTCTGAGTGAGACCATGAGATGGTGCTATGTGCCTAAACTGGGCTCCCTGCTGTAGAGATAAAACCCATCATACTATAGCACATGGCGCAAGTAACACCTCAGATCTCCAGCTTGAGTCGAGAATGCTGACTAACGCTCTGAACTTTGCAATTTTCCTGCTTTTGTACATCTGATGTTGCCGCAGGTGAAGGACTCTGCAAGGACGCAGGGAACCGCAGCTTTGAATAAAAACCTCTTTCGGCCACTTCTTTCTTCTTCAGACCCATAATAAGATTCACCTATACTGCTTAGCATTCACCTATCGTGCACTGTGAGTCAGCTTATCTTTAGTCTGCACGACAGAGAGGGTGAATCTCCGGCTGCAGCGAACAGGCCTTTTGCAATAGATTTACATCACTTTCTTGCAGCGCGGAGCACCGCGGAGGAAGCAGCACTGGGATGTGGGCTAGTGGAGCGGACCGGGGACCCGTGAAGCATTCAATCTGTGCGCCATCACAACGCATCAGCTGGGCACCTCAGCCCGGCGACCAGCCTGCGCACACGCAGGCGACTATTTGGAGAGGTTTTTAGCAGCCTGCCCAAACACTGCAAGGTCAACACTAGTGGAGCAGGAGGCAGAATTTAAACAGGCTGTCAGTTCAGTGATTGAAACAAGGCTGCGGGGCGACAGGTGGGAGGGTTTTTGTGTGTGCCTAAATTCTTGCATCAGCTTTAAACAGGTCATAACCTTTTCTCAGATGTCCCATGAAGTAAGATTGTCAAAAGTGTCGACACTTGGATGTTTAAAGTGGCAGTCCGTAAGATTATTGCCATGATTAATTAAGGAATGTTATTAAGACAGTGTGGGAAACCACAGTGTGTTAAGTAAACAAAATAAAGTCACAGAATATCAATAAGGGAGGTAAATCCACTTTGTGCGGTCTGAATTTACAAAACTAAGACAAGCTTAATTTCCTCCGCAAAACACACTTCCTTCCGTCATTCAAACGCAGCATAAACAAAATATTGCTCAAACTAAACCAAAAACAGTCTCAGTTAGTCGTTCCACAATTACCTCTGGTTTATTATTCATAGTGTTTTCACCGCACATTACAGTTTCCGGTGTTGGTGCACCTGGAGTACTTGCAAAATTGTGGCAATTAATCATTGTAGGAACACCCTTTATTACCATCAAGCAGTCCCGTCAAGTGACCTGAGTCAGCATATATCGATGAAAGTTCATTTGAATACTTTAATTATTAATAAGCTCTGTGGCAGGGGAATTCCTCGCTGTAAAGAGTAGAGGCCAGAGTGTAACAGCGTAGACGCCCCAGGTAATTAGAGAAAGCGGGGCTTACTAACATCTTGTAGCATCCTCCGCGTCTGCAGCCCTCATAGATTTCTTTCCTCGGATTTACCCGAGGCAAAAAAAAAAAGAAAAAAAACATTTTGTTTTCTCACTGATAAGAAAAACACAGATGTTTTTCTGATTTAATCCCGTAAGGCTTATCTTGCCGTACCAATCAGGTGTTGCGGTGCGTCCACCCCGGTTGTAGGAATTTCTGGAAATTGCTGAGGTGTGGAGAAGTATTCTCGGAAAAATAGTTTTGTATAGACGGGATCGCACATCATCTCCGGCTAGTGTGTGTGTGATGGAACAAGCCTCCGTGCAGGGGGAACATGAGGATGCTGGAGACAACTGTAGCTGCCATTCATCCATGCTGGCCAGAGGCCCAGAGAGAAAGGAGGGGACAAGGGATGAAGAGTGCTGGCTTGGCTGCGTGGGCTTTTGGAAGGGGAAGAGAAGAACTGTGGGGCTTGAACGCTCCAGATCTATTTCTCCCTTTTTCGACTGCGTGATGCACCTCAGTAAAGTGCCGCGGCAGAAACCCATTTTCAAATCATTGCTTTTTACTATGACCACTTCTGCTCTTCGTCTTATCTACCACTTCCTTTCCCTCGGCCCCTTCTATTTTTTACCTTCCCTGAATGATTTACACATACACTGCCACTCAACTGTCTCTTTTCCCATTTAGATCGTTCTGCCGTGTTTTGATACTCTCACCGAAAAGTGCGCGCGGCGCAAAGACATCTAAAATGGATCCCAGATTTTTGTCACACTGTCACAATGCTTGTCAAATCCATCCATAATGCATGGCGAGCCTTCCGGATGGATGAGCCGCCTTCTTTGTCACTCTAAACTTTCTTTGACGCTCATGTCATCTTGTGCCAACTTCTTTCCTCGTGGGGGAGCTGTGATAACTTATTCCAAGTCACGTTAGAACGAAATCCAACCACTCTTTCGCCTTACAGCATGACACGCGGCACACACTCACATACTTGCTCACACAATACATTTGACCCCTGAATGAGAATCTTAATTGCAGGAGAGTGATCTTTTGACCGCCCGTCTTTGTTTTTCTGACGGTGCCGGCAGTGTGTGGCAGATAAAGTGGCCCCCGTTATCACAGCCAGCTAAAATTTGAAATTGAAGGATTATAGTAAGTCCTAGCAGAGTGGCTGCCCTCTTCACTGCTATTTTTCATGGATTTCAGCATCCCTCTGACTTTGGCTATGCCAAGGGAATTGTGTCTCCACTGCAGATGTAAAGGCTTTTTGTTATGGAAATCATTGGTGTTAGGGTTTTGTCAGGATGAAAATGTGGACGCACATATTTGTACGCAGGTTTTTTATCCACCCTAAGATCACCGCTAAACAACCGGCCCTCAGTTCCCAAGATCTTTTAAAAGATTACCCTTTTACTTAAAGGCAGAATCCGCCAGAACTCTGACAGAAATGTACATTGTGTGGTAATACCGTTGGAGTCGTGCTGTCTGGTTTGCCATTTGAGCCGTGAGATGAACAGGCGGATCGGCATGAGAGCACAGGTGGGGGGAGAGACAGAAGAGGGAAAAGGAGACGGAGGAGAAGAACGAAGGGAAGACAGACTTTGAGGAGGAAGGCAGGTCTTTCAGGCACAGCTCAGTGTGTTGGACGGCCGCTCGGAGAACAGGCTGATACAGAGAACGAGCAGCGATGCAGGGACCCATTCGTGTAAGAGCTTTAGATTTTCAACCGGCATCAAAGCAAGCAGCAGGCATCCTGAAGCGACCAGCGCGGGGGAAAAGAAGTATTGATCAGCATGTGAAATATAACCTGACATTTAAAATGATTACATACACTGTAAGTATGTTATGGGATGACATTTGAGTCAGATTGAAACTGGATTTCTGAAAAATTAATAAAGCAGCATCGAATAACGTTTTCTGTTTTTTTTTTGCCTTAAAATTACAGCTACGGAATCAAAAGGTTTTTAAGACATAACATTGTTACGACGACATAGTCGTGGGATTTGTATTCACGACAGTGGTGTTGCACTGCCAATTCGCACAAAATGCCAGTTTCTACATAGTGTTGCTTTATAGAATCCCTTAAAGTAGGTCCAGGGTTTGGAATTAAGGAGGATCTATTGGCAGAGATTATCACCTGAAACTAAGAACCATGGTGTTTAGTTACCTTAGAATGAAAAAAAAAAAAGTATGTTGGTATCTTTACAGTGGCCCCGAATGGACGAACCAAACCCCGGGGTCTGTCACATTTCTTTTTTGCACTCTTATTCGCGGCTCTGCAGGATGGTGAGACGAGGGCAATCTTGTTTGTTATAGTCTGCAACCTGATGGCCCAGAGGCCACTAAATCTTCCAAACTGGTCCTTTAAATGCATAAAAAAGAAATGTGTACCGAGTTAAATTATTGTCAATTCATATAAAACAAATATTAAAGTTTTGATTAAAAGTAGCTGCCAGATATATGAAAACTCAACGTAAAAAGCTTCTATTTTTATTTGAATAACATTAAATGGAGTAGTTTGTGGCTTCTGCGGCATAGTTTTATGAAAATCATTCTTCATTAATTACCTTTTCACCACTAATCAATGCGTCTTTATGTATAAATGTATCCGTCATTTGCTGGCCCTTTTCTGTTTCCATCTATGTGATGCAAGATACAGGAAAGCTTTCACCGTCCATTATTTATATGAACAAAGTAAACTCTGCTCCACTGAAGACATTTCTGGGATGACTGGTGCGCGTGGGTTGGGGGTGATTCAGGGTTGTGTCTGATATGGCCATGTTCATGTCGTTCTTAGCGCATCATAATGAATGTTGCTCCAGGACCATCATTTCAATTTAGGACAGAGCGGCTAAAACAGCTTCTGTTGTGGCTTAGTGGGATTAGATGTAGCATTCTCACTCAGAGGACAAGGTTTGTATCCCTTTTGGAACAGATTATTATTTTTTATATTGTTTAGTTTTTTGTTTTGCTTATTATTTTCTCCTTCTTTCCGGTTTTCTGTTGCTGTTTGATTAGGTTTAGGGAACTAAAATACTTTTAGGAAAACACAGGTTGGATAAAACTATTCCCTCTCAAAATGTTAAACATATATTTGAAAGTATAACTCCTTACATGTGTGTATTTTCCGAGTCCTTTCCCCAGAGTCACATATGACACTACAAAAATGTGATTGGTCAGATTAAATGATGGTCCTCGAGCAGCATTGGTTATGTTGTAATCTGGTGGCTCTTCCAGATTCTCCAAATTTTATTAAACTGAATTGCCCAAATTCTGACAGTGAAACGAGTCATTTTGCGGGGTTTTGAGGCTTTTGTTACCGTTTTACAGACCCGTCTTTCATGTTCTTTCAATGTTAGCTTTCGGGAAAAAATCCCCAGTGTGTCACATGAAATTACACAGCTTGGCCACAACAAAAACTAGTTTCAAGGTCTGGCGCTCTTTGTGCGGGCTTGATCCCGACGGTGAGGCCGGCCGTTTTCTTTGCAGAGGAAGAGCCAACGTTAAATAATCCTCCTCCTCTTCTTCATTGGTTTTCCTGGCGGACTAAAAACAGCACCACCGTCCACTGTATCCAGTACATAACATCATGCTATTCGCTGACGGGTGCCATGTCCTAAGTGAGTGAGAATGGGACGCGTGGCTCCAAAAATAGAAAATCAATATGTGGCCAATGTTGATATTGTGGTGCACCGCCACAAATAAATTAATGTGTGGGAAACACTGCCATAAATGCATCGCCACTTGGTGCCCCGCTGCATGGAACTGGTGCACTTCTTATTCTTCTGCCCCTGTACCGCCGACAGTTTGTTTTTTTTGTCAGTTAGTACTTAGCATAAAATCAAACCTTTGAATAATACCAGCTCAGGCGATATATCACTCAGGCGTTTGTGGAGGCAGTTTGACCTGGATTATTCATCACCTTATAAAATGTCATAATGACATAATAGAATAATAAAAGCTTTATCTGAGCATGAAAGACACATGAAACACTGTCTGGCTAGTATGCATAGCACGACGTCTGACCCAAGCTCGTATGTTTCTGATCTACGCTGTTCCAAGTTGTCTCAGAAACAGCAGCGGTGGACTGAAGCTCTAATCTTTAATTGAACTAATGAAGCCGTGGAACTGTGCCTCAATGTAAAAGGTTTTCCTCCTCATCGAGGTGCAGATACTGGCAGAGGGAATTAGCAGCGGGGGGAACTTTGATGACGGTCTGCTCTCTTCCTATCCGTCCTCATTCACCCCCGGGAAGTTCTGCATTACTGATAAAAACTGAACTCACAGGGCTTTCCCCATTCCCAGGCGGTCTTTTTCTCACACTTGCATTCCTTGGGAATGGCTGAGGCTAGAGTTAATGCTCTTTTATCTGGTGGGAGCACAGAGGAGGCTTCCACGCTGTCCTATGTGTGAATCATGCAACCGGCACAGAGTATTTCTTATTTCTTTTGTAGAAAAAAAGTGCATCTCTTTGTCCCTTAATCTACCCATCCCAATGTTTTATCTGTAACGTATTGTAATGACAGCTCTAATTAGTTTATTTTCCTCTCTTGTGGCGCAGAAAGGGGAATATTAAAGGTAATGTACACTTTGGAAAATAAGCTGAATATCGAAACAAGTAGTCACAAACTCTACGTCAGATTGCGTTGAATAATGGATGAACACTGCAATATTAATATTCCAATTCTGATCTTTTCATTTCTTTCCTTTTCTAGACTATTTATGAACAAACAGTAGTTAACTATGCATTGGTTGCCTGTAGAAGAAAGTAACAGTTTCATACACGCACTACGTTTATTTGAAATGTTTTCGTACCAGTAACCTAGTCCTGGTTGATGCAGCGGTGACATGCATACACAAAGATTCAAAACACTCTCCAGCTAGGACACGTGAAGACCTCGTTACCCACCCTCAAAGCTGTCCCTTGTTTTTGGCCATGCACGCAATACGGCTTTGCACAGTCGATGCCAACGTCAGTTCGATTCGTCAGACTACGTGCAGCTTCCTCTGCAGCC
>CAEMYA010000506.1:8131816-8150200 GCA_903131615.1 Diplodus sargus | reverse complement strand
ACGAGCTGAAAGGAAGCTTAATTCTATAAACACCACAAACACACAGATACACATCATATTACCGTAAATGCAGCTCATGGGAGAACACACGTGTCTGCGTGTATATTCCTCTGTTGCCATCGGGGCCAGCTGGTGTGTCGCCTCCGCATTTTTCGTCTTTCAAATGGCGTCGGAAGGAAGCCGAGCGTGCAGAAGCCACATGTGTACACAGTTCCGCCGCAGTAGGTCAATCTGATTTAACGCAAGCGCACTTTGTTTTAATTTTCTTCGGTAAACATCAACAGATGACCCCTGATCTGTCTTTGTGCTGCAGCGCCAGATGCAGGGCTGAACATGTGGAAGCGGTATTTTCTGCAAGAGGGGCTGTGAAATGAGACAGAGTCACATGCTAATTACTCGAAGCTAATTGCTGCTCTGATAGGAATCTTTCACCCAATTGGAAGTGAGAGCAGCTACAAGGATACAAAAAGGGTTCCGTTTTTTCGTTGCATTTTAATTCTACCCTTCACTTCATGGTCTTGCAGTGCTTTCGTAACATGACAACTTGAAAGAGTGCCATTTTGTGTTTTTTTCAGTTTTCCGTTTTTTGAGTGTGTTATATACTGTAGGTTCTTGTTCATGAAAAGACCTTAAGAGTTAAAAAAAAAAGTGTGTGCCAATGGGAGCTCCTCTCTCCCACAGAAAATACTGCTCCTGAAGTTCTGCTTCTGCCTTTAATTCTGTGACTTCTTGACATCACACTACGTCACACATTTACATAATTTATGCAACGTATTTGTCGCATCGGTGTTCATGGGGTCATGTTGACCCCAGGCTGTTTTACCTGTATAAAACACATCGCAAGTATACATATGTTACATGCATTTATTTTGTTTGTTAAGGATGACATTACGGTCCACATTATATTTAAAGGTTTGTCTCTGAAATATGTCGCTAACCACATTCCGTGCTTATTAACCCATTTTGTGTATTCTGTGGGCGCTGTCACATCAGACAATATATACAGAGCAAACCGTCCAAATACAGTATAAAAATGTGGGCAACATGTGATGCACAGTCCAGCTATGCCTGGAATATGCACTGAAAAGGAAGCTTACCATGTTGCGGACAGTGAGAAACAAACAAACCAAGTCTTTCCCACTAGAAATGACTCCAAGACCAGCAACATTTGTGTGAAATGCAAGAAATACATTTGCAAGGAGCGTGCAAATACTCTCTGCACATCATGTACACAGTAGAGCAGATAACATGCTGGTCTGTGGGAAAAAAGTATATGCTGTTCATTTTCTGTCAAAGAATATTTAGAAGTCTTTGAAATTGTGTTAGTTTTTCCTGAGGTCAAATTGACCCTGTATGTAATACATGCTGCTGTTCTACTGATAATGGAAATTGCTATCATTCCAAATATATTATGACAATAAAAGTATTCTATTTCTGATAACACAAAAAAAATATCCCTCGAACCAATTTTAGGTCAATTGGTAAGATATTGTGTTTATTTGCATATATTTCAGTAGCCACGTTAAAGGTATTCTGGATGTATAAGAAGGTGTTTGAGTTGCTGTGTTTAATTAAAAATGCTATTTAGGTAGTCAATAAATACACACATCAGAGTACTTGACATATACACGTGAGTAACAACTTTGATTATGACATTTTTCGGGATGATTAAACTGCTGGGGTAAAATTGAAACCAAGAATAAACGGTGTTAGTAAGGGTTAAGTTCGTTATCTCACCTGTCACTGTGAGATATTTAAACATTGTAACCAGTAGTTGCCCTTTTTTGTTAAGCATTTGATCCTTTTGGTAATCACTTCACCAGAGAGGTTAGCCCTTTAGCCTAACTGGCAACTAACATGAAGAGAAAAAACTTCAGTTTATGGGCAATGAGGTAGTGGCATCACTGTGCAGTTTGGCAGGACAGTGTACATTCAGCTCATCCAAGCCCAAAGTATAAAATATAGCCATAGTGACCTAGTGTTAGCGCAGCTGAGTGACTAGCTAATGTTGATTATTCTGTATCGATTCAGAAAGGTAGAGTGGAATTAATTTTTTAGTAGGGGATGATTCTGTATGATGCAGGGTGGATGGGAGCCCAGTTTATAGCAAATGAACAGGTTGGTTCGATCCATTCCTTATACCTTACGCAAATTATGCTTTTGGAAAGGCCAAAAAAAAAAATCAAAGAGTTGCTCCTCTACAGTCCTGTGCACACTGCTTCAACGTCCAAAACTTGACAGGCCCGCTGTACTAAAATAATGTTGATTAGCTGAAGTATGACTGAAAAATAACTGTGCATGGGAGGAGTTAGGCAAGCTGTCAGTTCATAAATTCTATGACTTGATTTATATGTGTGCCCATGATGACCCAGGCTATGGAAATCATCTTTCTAATTCATTCACTTCATTCCATCTGGGATGTTTGGTATCACGGACTTGAGACCAGTGCGGGAATTATTCAGACCTGTAATAGCGAGACCCTGTGTGCATAATCTCCCTGATTTGCCCTTCATTGAGCGCGCAAGTCTTTTCCCCCATCTGAATGAGATAATTCACACTCATTAAAATCTACTACGCAGTGCTTGCGCAGAAGCCCAGCTTGTGAACATAAAGCTTATTGAATTTCAGTGCAAGCGCCATTCTTCTTGCGCGGTGCCCTCTTTTCATTAAGTTCAGCTCTGGCTCCACAAACCCTTACGACATCTTGGGCAGTGCAATAATCGCCATTGCTCACTCTCTAATGCATCTCATTCCCCTTTTCTCTCGCTGCGTTGTGCCGTGGAAAATTATTCGTCCCTGTCACCTTTTCGCGCGGCCGAATAACACCTCCTGACAGAATTTTTGTCACCATTAGCAACGTCCTTTCCCAAGGTTTGTGTCAGATTAGGGAGAAGTAATTGGCGACGCAGCGTCATTTAAAACGAACATTTGGGCTTCCAGACTTGCAGATGGAGGAAGGTGGCCTTCTGGGAGACTAGAGGAAAAGCACATGCGCTTGGCATGGCTGTGTGTGAGCAGTATGTATGTTTCAGTATGCTGTTTCACTGTATTGCACCTCAGATGCATCGAGATGCTGTTTTCACCATTTGTGAAATTTTTTTTTCATTTGTATGTAAACATACGCTTCTATTTTCAGGTTAGAGCAATGGGACAGTCTAAATGCCATCAGTGTGGCTCACGCATGGCTCCTGGTGCAGCAAACCACTGCATACAAGCAGTTTTCATTAGCGTGATGCCAGCTTAGTTTATCATCTACGGCTACACCTTTTGCACAATTTGTATGTTGCCTAATTTCATTTTAGGGTTCATTGTAAAGTAAAAACAGGAGGCGAAACCAGAAAGAAAGAATTTAGAATTGGTATATTTTTGGTGTGGCTGGTGTGCATTCATTGGAGAGTCAACAACACACAGATGACTGGAAATGAGGGGGCATGTGGGTTATGGACAGTGCTTTTAAGTTCACCCAAAAATGAATATTTAGTAATTTTCTACTCACCATGCAGATGGAAAGTCAGGTAAAGTTTCTCCACAGCAAATCAGTGTTGCTGCATTCTTCTAAACAACTGAACAGAATCGGGACAATTTTTTTTTTTCTTTTGTACTTTTTAAAACGAGTCTCCTTCCACTTCAGTCGTTTAGGAGAATGCTGCAATGCTGTTCTGCTGTGAGGCTCCAGAAATGTTTTGTGGACTACAAAACTTCTGTAGTTTGTGTAGTCTGTAAGAGGGTGAGTAAATAATAGGGGTGGGAATCTCCCACATGTCGCATCTGCAACAATTTTTTTGTGTACATTTCCATGCGTGATTTAGAATAATAATATTGATAATTAAATCTGAGTTTGCTACTCAGCGTTTGCTAATCATTAAAAAAAATCAACAGATTAATTACATTCTCCAATATTTTATTAAAGAAAAGGCTTTTCTTTGTCACAAATAGATATGACTTTCCATAAACACAGAATCCTCCTGTTACAGGCAATGAGCATATCCCTTAGCGAAAAACAGTATACTGTAGTCTATATAAAAATAAAAAACAGCTTCCAATGCAACAATCAATGCAACCTGCATTTCAACACATTATGGACTTATGTATCAGCTCTCACACTAAAACATGGCTACTTACCTACCCGCTTTCATCAAAGTGTCCAAAACTTCTGTTTTAGTTTCACTGTAGAGCGTCGGTTTGGCTGTGTCAGTGAAGTAACGCAGAGATGGCATTTTGTATCTTGGCTCTAGAGTGAACACCATCGTCCGAATACCCACGTTCTCCAACACTGAACACGGTCTTGCAATGGATTTGGTAATCCGCTTCACTCTCTCAGAGTTCGGTTGAAGCTGTGCCACCGCCTGCTCGATCATTCTCTGGCTGGCATCTGCAACAAGTCGCTGCTTCTCTCCCAACTCTGGGTGGTATTGCCCAAGGTGGTTTCTCAAATTTGATGTGTTGCCGAAGTTTTAAGTTGAGTTCTGCACACCTTTGAAACTGTGTAGTTCTTGTCAATTCTCCCCTCGGCTTCATGGAACTCAAAATGATGCCATACAGTAGCTTTCCAAGAAGTTGGTGCTGGTCTTATATTCTTGGTGCTAGCTTGGTGCTAGCCATTGCAGCCGTTCAAACATTAACAACTTGCACATGTGTATTCGGTGCGCATGTGAGAATCAGCAGGCGCTCTCTGTAGCGCTTTCTGTAGCGCTGTGCAGCAGGCGAACTGAATGTTGCAGCGGGCGAGCTAATTTCAGTTTTGAAAATCCAATTATTAACTTATCTGCATCAAGACATAATCATTTTAGAGAGTATCGCGATGCATCGAAGAATTGAACATTTTTCCCACCTCTAGTAAATAATGACTGACTTTTCATTTTTGTGTTGTACGCCTCGATTCTCTGTATGTTTTATGTCTTTCAGAACCCTTTAAACTGACAGAGCTGCAGACATTCACAAAATAATTAACTGAATCAGTTGCTGTTCTGCACACAGTCCATTTTTGTTCCAAACCCAGATTACCAGACGTCTTTTTCTAACCATTCTCAATGTTCGATTGTATTGCGGTCTCAAGCTGCAGCTTAATGGACAACAGGGTCAAACTTATCGTCCTACTTCAGTTTGTGCATGTCGGAGTGGAAGAATTATATTTTTTTCTCCATTGAACCATAACGTTGAGAAAGAGCAAACACAGCTAATGCAGCGGTAGATCAGTGGTGGAATAATGAGGCCTTGCATGTATTGTTTCATTTCCTGTCATCTTTAAGACACAGAGGATTAACCGGAGTGACCTCAGCGGCTGTCGAATGAGAAACTTCTTTTATGAATGTGCTGACCGTTTATCATATTTTTGATGATGCCACAGGGAGGGGCCGGCACCAGCCCCTGATTTACACCTCTGATGTCTCCTGGCCGTAAACATTCACCCGCCACCATAGTGTTTTAAAGGACTAATGATTTAGATGAATCAGAGACAAACTGCTGAAGGTCTCCTTTCTGCTGGGCCACTGCCACAAAGCAGCCTGCTGAGTCAGGACTCTGAATAGGCAAACACATCATTTACAAAGCTCATCACAAACTGCATGAGAGGAAACGGGCCTTTAGATGGAGGTCCAGCTCTGATCAGGCGGTCCGGAGAGAGCTGGACATTGTGCTGCAGTGTTTTTGTTTTTTATAGCACTTTCAGTGTTTGGTCAAACTATTCTCAAGAATACCCGTATTATGGTAGAATAGAAATATTCTGTTTGTGCCGACATAGGAAAGGCGTTAATTAATTGTGAGGTGCTTATCATTGTCACATAGAAGACGACACATAAAAGCTAAAATAAAACATCGGAACAAATAGTTTTAAGGAACTCTTGAGAGACAGGGAACACAGGTAGAGAAATGCTAATGGGAATGATAATTATGGTAATGATACATTTATTTGTATAGTGTTTTTCAAAAACAAGCTACAAGGCAGTTTACATAGAATACAAAAACAATAAGCAACAGTGAATGAAATGTTATGCTAAAATAAATAGAGGATGATCAAAAAAATCAACATAAACTAATAAACCCCTCCCAAAAAAACTTTACTTATATAGCACCTTTAAAAATATCCAGGTGGACAACAGAAGAAGACGATATTACAGAATAATATAGAGAGATGAATTGAACAATAAAAGCAATAAAGGACAGTAATAAAACAACATCACATAATAAGAATTAGAAAGAGAAAAATAAACTAAGAACCAGGAGGAATGAAGCAAAAGGTGAATAAAAAGATTTAAAGATGAAAATTCTATTTACAAATGGTGACTTCACTGAAAAGCAAGTCTGTAGAAGGCTGGCTTTAAGAAGTGCTTTAAAAGAAGTTAGAAAAAAAGCTAAAAAAGGAAACAATGTGTTAGTTTCCCCTGAGATCCTCTGGGAGCTCATTGCACAACTGAGGCGCCCGAACATAAATAGCATGGACACCTTTAGTTTTAAGGTTTCTCTGAGGAATCCATCTACTACAGGATCTCAGGGTACATTAAGGCTCGCACAAGGTCAGGACATCAGCCATGTTATCGCAACAAAATGAAACTTCCTGGAAAAAGATCAGTTCATTGTTGAGTCTCATCTCCAGGTCTGCGGATGAAACTTAACAATGAACTATAATTCTCCACAAAGATGCATTTTGTTGCTTTGAAAATGATCTTTAAATTTTTAAAAATCTATTCTTAGAGCCAATGACGTGTATTTAAGTCTATTGAGGTTTTTGTCATGTGAGGCCAGAGAAGAATGCAAAGCAGTAATCTAACCGCCATGAAATGGGCGAACGAATTTGCGGTTTCTAAAGTCCCGGGAGATGGCGGTGACCTGATATTTGAAAATTGATGACCTGATATTTGGAAATTTCCAACAATGGAGGCAACTCTGCAATTGCAGCGATCCCTCTGAGCAAACTGTTATGGAGGGGAGGAGAGACTGAAAGATGTGCGCAGCATGAAAGATACATGAAAACAGTTTTGTCAAACCCGCTCAGGCATCCATTTTTCCACCGCAAGGCTTTACCATCTGTGTGTGTTTGCACGTGTGTTCCACCTGTTTGTAATGCGCTTGCAGTCGGAGGGCTTCCGCTCACACATTTGTCTTAGTTGGGTCTGTTATTACCTTTGGGAAAATCCATCACACTGCTTAATTCAGCCGAGTAATCACCTGCTCACAGTCATTTCTTGTGCTTTCCTAAACTGCAAAACAGAACTACTTGGCATATTCAGCACATTGTTTTTCTTGCGGCTTAACCAGGCGTCATTCATCAAACCCCGCGACGACCCAGTCAGTGCACAGGGAGGCCCGGGATATGAATGAGGGAGCGACGTGGAAAAAAAAACATGGTGGGTTGTATGCTACCCTTCGCGGTTCATCCTTCTCATAGCCGGAGGATGTTGTGAATATGACAGACCACTCCAGACACTGATAGTCCAGCGCCAGGCTCCCGCGTCTTTTAATACCGCTGTAAATGATTCAAACGCTCTGAAGCTGCCTTCGTTCCCCAGCGTGGTAAGACTGGCTAAGACGTAGATCGATGCGCCGCACTGTAATGTGGAGCTATTAGCGGGCGGTGAGGTTTATGTTTGAGGATTCCTTGTAAATACTGCGGGTGATATCACCTTGAACAAGTGCAGCGGTGTTCTGCAATAGATACCCGGTTACATAACGCACAAAAACAGACACCGTTTTGCAGGAACCACAAACAAAATGTAAGAGCAAATGAGATCAGAGAAGGCAGATAGACTGGGAGAGCTATTATCCCAGCTGCAAGCAGAGCCAGATATGCCAGGAATACAGACACAATATTGAATTAACTCTGGATCTGATTTGTCTGATGGACTTAGATATTTCCTCTTGGATACATTTAATGTCACAGTGGCTTAGCCGTTTTGACATTCTGCAGGCAACACACACTGCGCAACAGTATCTAGGTTTGAAATTGTGACAAACGGGTGTCCTGTGCGGCAGGTCGTCGTTAGGATGTAAAGGGTGAGACAATGACGCAAACAGTCAGGCACTATCTTGGTGAACTACACTGAAATAGTGTGACTTACTTAAGATGGCACTGATTTTACATGTCAAAGTGAATTTACCAGCAGCTGGGAGTACTATTCAGCCTGTAAAAACTGTTGTAAAGTGGCTCTGGAGGGGCTTTTGTCAGCAATTTGTCAGCATTGTAAAGTGAGGGTATAGAATTTGACGGACATGCGCTAAGCAGCCAGGAAGGATCTGTTGAAATGTTTTTTTTTTTCCTGAGCTGAATAGCAGAACGTGTACAATTCAGGCTTTTGGTATATATCTCTGCATCTGCTGCGGAGCATGATTTTTATTTGATGTGTCTCTCCCGAGTCTGAACATTATGGAAGGTCAATAGCGCTGAAGCAAAGACTTTGATGCAGCATACATCTAGCTAAAAATGGCAACTCTATCAAGCGGAAAAGTTAAAAGAAAGTTCTCATCCCGAAGAGTTTATTATTGGTTGAGTTGGCGACAACTGTGCTTAATGAAAGCCAACCTGTGAAGTGAAACAATGAAAAGGGAGCAAATTCAAAAAAACACACTGAGACTGACATCACAGAGCTAAAAATGCAAACTGTAACTGTGGATTACATGTTTCTGGTGAGTTCTTCAGGAGTAATTTGAATTCCATACAGGAGTGGTGGGGTCCACCACCTAAAGTTCCCATGAAACTGCTGGTGGAGCACTATTTGCACCAACATCGTCACCTGTTTGTAAGAACAGATCGCTAGAGAGAGACTTGTCGTGGATATTGATTGGCATTTACAGTGGTCAATAGCGCCTAATGTTGCGTTACTTCCCCCGCGAGAGATCCTACACCCAGTTTGATGCAGGGAATACTGTACCGAGTTGGTTTTCCACTGGTCTTGAGGGCCTGAGTGGGCAAATATGACAGAGAGCTGCAAGGGTATGTGCTAAATACCTAATGGCTACATTAGCAGCAGTTACAGAATACTGTAACAACAAAGTAACAGGGTGTTTATGGAGTTTCCTGATGGACAGTTAACAGCTGTCCATCAGGAAACTCCACAAACACCCTGATACTTTTACTGGCGTCCATCATTGTCGTGACTTCCTTCCTTTTATACATACATAGAAGCCTCTTATGGAGTTAGACTTTGTTAACCAGGGCAGGAGACAAATGAACAAACACAGAGAATTTAAATCTGTATCATTTCACAGAGAAAATTGAAGAGCTGCATTTGACTCGAGGTGTGAATTTTGTAAACCTGTAATTCTGTGCTCAGTGAACGTGCGCTGTTTCCTGCGATGCTGACACGTTTTTGAAATAAGCAAACAAGATCCTCTGCTTTTGAATGTAGCTCTCTGTCTCTCCATACGCTTGAGACACACTTGACACCTAGTGGACCTCACTGGCTGTGGGAAGTGTGTTGTTAAACAGTGACAAACTGTTAAGAGCACATCAGTCCAGCACAACAAGACGGGTTAGTCATGTCTCCTTTAGCCAAAGTCATTCGAGAGCAATGATAAGGCCGGCTGGTCATTGACGAGGATGAATAGTTAGCAGCGGCTGCAACCTCATTACAAGGACAAACTCCGTCCGGCAGGAGGCTGATATCTCTGGCACAGCCCCACTCCTCTGTTTCCAATTTGAATAGGGAAGGGAATAATGCTTAATGCCTTTCCCTGCGTGGATATTGGCTTGTGTGGGACAGCGACCCGTGAAATGAATATTTTTGTGAGATGAGATTTGTTACACACAAAGAAGAAGGCACGCTCTTCCAGCCGACCGAGAAACCCCACGACACAGGAGAGTAGAGCTATTGTGCGTTCGGGACGGCGAGAGCAAAGAGAATGATAATACCTGGGGAAAAAGGGAGGAGGGAGGAGAGATCAAAATGACGGGCGGGAGGAAGAAAAAGATGGAGAGGGAAGGAAAAAATAAAAGAGTAGAGAAATTGTTGGGCAGAGGGAGATAACAGGGATTAGGCTCACATGAAATTAGATTACTTTGAAAGTAAGTGTTTGGACTTTTAATCTGATTGAGCGTGTTAGACTGTAAGAGTTTTGTATCATCAATAACAACTCCCAGCTGCAGCACAATGCTCCGAGTGTTCGGCAGCTCTTTCGAAGCTCCTCGCACGGTGTTATGTGTGGCCTACAGTATATTTATGGCAGTACAGTGGCTCAGTGGTCGGTGCTGTTGCCTCACAGTGAGAAGGCATCAGGTCAGTTCTCTGGTCAGTGCTCTCATGAAGGCACTGGCTGGGCGCACGTTTGCTGCCCACCGCTCCTGTGGAATGGCTTAAATACAGAGAACCTGTTCCACTATGTTGTACATGCTTGTATGTGACAAGTACATCTTCTTCTGTTTCTTCTTCTTCCTCTTCTTCTTCTTCTTCTTCTTGAATATTATTGTCTCTTGAATTGCCAATCCACAATTTATATTTGACGTCTTACTTTATACTCTAAATGTTATGGTGCACTTCTATTCAAGGCCGATTCGACACGTTTCAATTCACCACGATGTATTATATTTTCTACTTTTGAATTGATAAAAGTTTGATTGAAATTCATCCATTATTTCACATAACACTGAATCAGAAGTGCCGCAGCAGATTATGTCCTCTGCCAACCCAGCAGTCATTCTACATGGCCGGTGAAATGCCGGATAACTCTTCTCTAAAACACTGCTGTTTACCTCTGTTCCTGGGTCAGTTACAGCCTTATGAATAAGGTATTTTCCTTAAAGCTGTATGAGACCATGTCCCTGTTAATAAAACAGGGTATTTTTTTCAACCAGGAGAAGCTAGGGGCCGGTTGAAAGTATGATCCCTGCTCGTGCTAGTGTTACCAGCCTCGTGTTTGTGTTGCATATTTTATGACGCAGCTGCACATCTCGCACTCTTCTAATGCAATGCAAACAAGTCGGCACATGCTACTCCAACATTTCCTGCAGTATGGGAAGATTGTGATGGCGCGAAGCAGGAGTACAATTGGCGGATCGTAGTGAGCGAGCAGAAGAGGGGAATACACATGATTCTGTCATGAACCAGGGTTGGATCCGTGTTTGTAACTCAGTCTCTGACTCCAGTTAAAGCGGGGACAACTTTTCAACTGTACCTCCTCCAAGCGTTTCCCTTGTTGTGTAACTGATGCCGCCACAGTCTCAAAGACAGCAATAGGAACACGGCTTCTGCTAGTAGCCTTGCTGCTGTCCAAAGCAAAAAACAAGCATGAGGATACCAATTTTGATCTAGAAACACTGATCTTAGGCAGAGTAAAACACCCGCTTGTATTAATAAGTGGGCAGGTTTTGCCACATACTGATCTGAGTAGAAAGAATGCTGGTTTCGAACCGTCCTCAAGTCCCACTGGTCAGCCGTCTATCACTCTCAGTTTAATCAGTTATCCTTTACACCTCTAGTAATGCAAACACTCAGTAAAGTGCAATTCTATTTTACTTCAGACTTTTTACATCTTGAAACGACAGACTGTTGGTGAAGAAGTTGTGTGGGATGGGTCATCATCGCTTTCTGTTCTTTTCTGGGCACATCAAGCGAAAAGCGCTACAGTCTTTCCCTGGCCAGCCCGAGGTGACGTCCTGCTGGCTGCCTGCAACATGAATGGCATGGAGAAAAAGTCTTTTAAACAGCTTTTAGAGATTTGGACCTGATGGATCAAACTCTGAACATATCTCTTCGAATGACCTGTAATACTAACTGAGACCACGTCTTCAATGTTGCACTTCATGATAGTAATATTCATAGTAAGACATTTATTTCTCTGGCGTTTTTCAAAAAATCCCAGCCTTGTGTAAAGGGTGATTGTAATGTAATATAGATAATAGGTCATAGTCGTGATAAAGCTGGATATCAAAATTAAAATGTTTTTTTTTTTTTTTTAAAAGGAGCTGACAAGTGATTTAGAGCAAAAGATAAAAATAGTGCTGTACAAATATTAATCCAACAGGTATCATCTGATCTGTAGCACAGCCTCATTATAAACCCAGACAGCCCATTCCCTCCTCTGTCTCATCCCGTTCTCTCTCTACGCGAACAAGGCAGGGAACAATATCAGTAATATGCATGTACCCACCTTTCCGGTGAAGCAGGGGAATGAATTTTTTCAATGGGCTCATAAATCCCTGCTCTACCTGGTCGAGCGCCGTCAGGATGGCGCGGTGGTTGGCTGGCCGGCTCTCTTGGCCGAGACTATAGATCTGGATTGACAGCTGCTCCATCCTGTCTGCCACTGTTAATCATTGAAGGATTTGGGCTGCCGGCAAAGCAGCTCTGCCAAGCGACCTTGAGCCCTGCTGGGGCCGAAGGACTCCAACTAAAAGCCTGCTCCCCTGTCGCAGGAAGCAAGAGGCACTTCAGCCAGGTGGCCCAATTGCCCCATAAGAGAGATTGATAGGTCGCTAAATGTGCCACATGGTCAGAGTGTATTACTTTTTTTCTTTTTTTTTAATAACAAATGACATGCTTTGAACATCCACTTGTCTGCCTGCTTGTTACCACCGTGTGGATAACTTGACCAGTTATGTAACTTCCGTGTACCATCGCTCACCGGGCTCTCCCTCTGTCACGAATCCATTTAAGGATATGTCTTTTACCTAAAATTCCAAAGACATGAGTGGAAACAAACCCTCTGTTTGCACTGTCACACATTACTGTTGAGTGATACAGCACCGGAAGGAGAGCATAAAACAACAAAATAACACGCCGGTGATTGTCAGAGGTAATGATGGCGTCACACTGGAGGAAAAAAAAAAAGAAAAAAAAAAAGACATCTCCATGTTGGGAAGAAGCTGTTCTTGATGCGATGTCAGTTCAATAGTTTATTCACTGCGACACTGTAGATAAGGACACAAAAGAGGCTGCAGAACGGTGGTGAATGTTACAGTAGCAGAGCGAGGATGGGGAGAGTAAAATCTCCGAGGACGATTGGAATGGCACTGAGAGAGTGGGAGAGTCTGCTCGGTGCAATGTAAGAAGAAAAAAAAAAGCCTCTTGCTCTTGTTCCTCTCCCTCGTCTCTCACCCATTCTCTCCATAACTCTCCATCTGTTCGGCCGACGCGCTCAGCGAAGGAGCAGTCCGGAATCCAGACTCCGGCTCCGGATTTTCGCCCCAGCCATGCTGTTGGAACCAGCAGTAGCAGCGAATGCCTGTTTTGCCTGCCTCTCTCCTCTCTCCCCTCTCCTCTCCCTCTCTCTCGCTGCGCGCCACTCCGCTCTGCTGCAGTGGATGGTCCTCGCGGTGCGCTCGCAAACTCGTCTCAGTGGAGGAGACCCGAGCATCTCACTGTCGTTTTCCCAACCCTCCTTTTTTCCCCCCCCGTTTCTAGCCCTCGTTCTTTTTCACCGACCTCCCCTTTGGCTGCTCTCAGAGGATAAATGTGAGGGAAAAGTCGTAGGATAGACGAGAGAGAAAAGGGGGGAAGAGCTCAGGAAGTCTTTGATCCAACATCTCTTGCACATATGACTGTGTTATGTTCTGCTGTCTCCGGGTGACAGAGAAGCTTGTGCTCTTAGACACCTCCTGCTTTTAGACTCTGTGCCAGGTAAGTTCTTTCCTCCGGATCGTTGCTTTTATTCTGTGTGCTTTGACAGAGGAGCGCCTTTTTTTTTGCTTGTTTCTCCCCCCGAGGAGGGGTTGACATGTCCCGATGAGGAGGTGGTATTTTGGCAGAAGTTGTGTGCAAACAGGTTCAACGTAGAGTATGGCTGACATATGGCATGCAGCAGTGTGTGTCTGTGTGCAAATCTGTGTGCCTCCGTGCTTCATAATAGAGCATTTGGGCTCTCTTGAGCTTCCATCATGTTTGCCAAAGAGCTCTGCAATAAATTCCCATCTACTGCAGCAACTTGAAATCCTCAGCCCTTTGTAAATATTGAGGCAGGATTAGCGGTGTTTACGCTTTTTCTACAGTGCACGATTTGCATGTTCCACACAGTGTCACACATAATCTGATCTGTGTCAGGTGTCGGGGAACGGTTGGGAGCTGCCGTTATTGTGCCTTTGAGTCTCTCCCGAGTAATTTGGTGTATGGGAAAAAAAAAGTGCAGCATTATTATTTTCCTCTTTTCTGAGGGGAACCCTGCAGGCGTACTGTACGTGGAGTGCAGTGCAACACAGACGATAACAAGGAGATTCTATGACAGCACTGGCGAGGGAGCACACCACACGGGTGCGTGCGCGCGCGTGTGTGTGTGTGTGAGCGCGTACATGCGATTGCGTGGGCGGCTGCATGCGTTCAATGTAAACTCTCTGATGGAGGGGTTGAGCTCTGAGTGGGCAGTTTGTACGTAGTTTTTTTTTTTTCTTCTGTTTTGTGAATGAAGTGCGTTTGAACAGAAAGACTGCGTGTGTGTGTGTGTCTGTGTGTGTGTGTGTGTGCATGTGCATGCATGTTTCCACTGTTATATGTTTGCGTGTGTTTCCCTTTCAACACTATCAACTGTCGCTCGACTGTGGCTGTGAGCTCAGACGTCAGCAGGACACTCTACCCTTTTGGGAAACACTCGCCTCCTGTACAGCGCCGTCTCTTTGTCAGGTATTGGGTGGCGTTCGACTGTGGGTGGTGACTTGGTGACGATTTACAACCTGGGTTCCCAGGTCCTCGCCCCCTACCCGTTGTAAATCAGCCTGCTCGATGGAGCGCAGGGCCACTGCGGTCAGTTAGGAAGAGATGCTTTGGATGTTCATGTCCACTGCTGCACTGCAGACCTACTCTCTCACCAAAAGCTGCAAACAGACAGTGTGCTACTCGGCCACAGACAGCGTAGGCTTGGTTCGAGAGGCTCTTCATCTATCAGCCTGTGGTGTTTGAACAGATGCTTGTAATCCAAAGTTACTTTCAGCAGAGTCTGTAGTGTTTTAGCAGGTGCAGTTGGCTCTATCTGACGGGGATTACAGCCTGTGCCTGGCATTATTATTGCTGTGCTCGAACAACTGTGTCACCAGTGCCAGTGCGCTGAAGAATCACGGCTCTCTACACACCAATAATCAACCCCCTGGCGGTTCCTGTGGCTCGTCCGTCCCTCCCAAGTGGTGCTCCTTAATTAGAATTACAGGCCCTAATTTCAATGGGGCTTCCCCCTGTTTACATCCGGCATTGTTCAAAATACCATTGCAGGCTTATGTGCTGCATATATAGAAGGCGGCCAAGGCTGGATATATTATGTAAGAATTAATTAAATTGTCAACAAACAATTGGACCTTTGTTATATATTTTGTAGGGCTCTGTGCTAACAGTATCCCGAATGATTCCAACAATGTTCAAACCCAGAGAAATCCGCGATTTTACTCAAGTTAATGTTGCGTCGCCTATTGCCATAACATACAGTATAGATCAGAGAGCGGGAAAGAAAGTTGAGTTGGGCTGCATGTGATCATTTGTGGTTGTTCTTGTTACTTGCGTGTTCATTTCCCTCCAATGACGGATTACATAACTTTTTTGTCCATTAGCTGTAAGATGGTGTGTGTGAGTCTCTATGTGTTTGAATTCAGATCAATCCCTAAACTCACCAGAAACTCTGGCTCGCTCTCTCTTCTTTTGCCTCTCTCCTCTCTGTGGCATTACATTCATGAAGTAAACTACGTTTCCCCTGCAGCACCAGTCAGAAGTCAGCATTACAAAACATAAACTCCTGAAAACGGAGGTCGCCTCCACGCTGCCGCAGTCAAGTTGATAAACAGGAGTGAAGATAAACACGCTTTTTAATCCCGGAAGTGGAAAAGAAATATTTGCTCCCTTGTCACAATGGTAAATGGCTCTGGACCAGAGCAGAATTTGATATGAATCCAGGTGTTTATTCCTCTAGAGAGTCAGGCTCTGCCCTTTACTCTCTCCTGCACAGCTTTGATCAGCTGAGCAGCTGCTTTCTCCCCCCGTCCAACCCTGCTCTACCGACACAACACTGAAAGCGCAGAAAGGAGAATAAAGATGTGTCATAGTATCATAGTAAAATATGTGTGTATGTTACATATTTAAACCGTAGTAATATCATGACATAATCGAAGTTGAAGTCATCTCTAAGTGACGAAAATATTTTCATATTTGGTCAACTAAAACTAGACTAACACGAATTCAGATGACTAAAATATGACTAAGACTAAGTGGCATTTTAGTCAAAAGACTGTGACAACACCTAAATCAAAATGGACACTGGGTTTTAGTGACAGTGACAGCAATCATCTGCCCCGCTGAAGTGTCATTGAGCCATAACGTAGCACCCCACCATCTTGAAGGGTGCTACATCACATAGCTGTGCATATCCCTAATGAATACAAGTGCTTTTTTTTTCCACTGCCTTCATCTTCACATGCATAGAAAACACATGGTTATTGCATTAGTGAAAAATAATGAAGGGGCTAGAGGCAAAGGACCCCACCATGTGTCACAGCTCTGACTGAGTGGTGAATTTCTACCCCTGTTCCAGACTAATTAAGCAGGGCTCCAACCCATGGCTACACAATATGGTAAAAAAAAAGAAAGAAAGAAAGAAAGAAAGAAAGAAAGAAAGAAAGAAAGATGGTGGTATGATTTAGAATTAGTGGGAATTATCTTTTTTGGTGCCCCATTATTCATTTTCACTGAAAACAACTATTAACATGATAAAGATGTGATATTTGTTGTGGTCTCTACCAAACAAACATGTTCCATTACATCCCTAGAAAAAGATTTGTCATCCAGGGCACCTCTGCAGCACTACAGTACTTCATTACAATGCCATTTTGTCACACATCACATATCTTTATTAAAAATTGCAGCTGCTTTCCACTAGCACTTTTGGCCATTTTCTCTCGGCCTGTTTGTACTTTCAAACATCTGCTGTGTTGTACTGTTTCATCTTGCTGCTTTCAGCTGTTTCAGGAGTCATGTTTGGTGACTCCTGGTGAAAACACAACAATTCTTGTAATACTGCTTCATAATAAAAGCTTTCAAATGACTAAATAACGCAGTGCTTTTACTGTGAAGAAGTTATAGTAAATGAAAGGTGTTTGTAACTGGATTAGCAGAGCCACTCTATAAGCAGTGATGTCTTTGATAGTACTGCGGGGATCGCACAAGCGCTAGCCAAGCAGGTAGCCCAGCTGTGATGAGTCAAACCAAGTAGAGCCAGGCCAGCAGAGGTAAAGGAAAAACGGCATTGGTTATTGCACTTGGCCGTGTGATTTCAATAATACTTGAAGTAATTGTGCAGCCCTAGCTCCATATGAGTTTAACTGTAAGCCAGGAAGTGTTCATAAATCTGTACTTGGATGAAAGAGTACAGTCATGAACACCCATACTGTCTGGAGATTTTATTTTATTTTATTTTTTGGATGAGTGGGCCAAGTGGCTTCTAGATAGCCAAAGGCAGTGTTGTAAAAAAAAAAAGAACCCAAAAGTTATACTTAACATAAAGTAAAAGTAAGGTGTTAAAATATTACCATGGTAAAAGCTAAAGTCACCCATATTAATAGTAGTTGAGTAAGACTTTTATCTGTTATCGGATCTGGTATTCAGCATTGTTCTGATATCAAAAATCAGTAGTTTTTATTGATTTTTTATATATACAATTGTGGATAAAATAAATTAATTTAAAAATGTGCTGCTTTGGCTTTGATGCAACATGCAATCTGAAAAGTTAGTAGTAACTTAAGTTATCAGGTAAATGTAGTAGGTTCAAAAGTACAATATACGCCTCCAAATATAGTGGAGAAGGAGTGGAAGTATAAACTCGCAGAAAATTAAAGACCTCAAGTACGAGTACCTCAGAGTTGTACTTAAGTTTCTTCACTTTTTGCAGGTTAGTGTAAGTTATATTTCACTGTTTGCGCTCAAACATTAAAATGTCCAGTTACCCTTTGTCCTCTCTGAAGCTGCGGTGCATATGCTTCACTTAGTACTAACCAGTTTTAATCAAGCACCAACCTTGAGCAATCCATATATACAGTATTAACCTGGCTGACAATGACAGGGTATAGATTGTCTTGTCAGACACCTGCTCTGTTGGGCTTGTCCCTTTTCAGCAGCCTGACAGGGAATCAGGACGAAGCAGGAGTGAGACAGATACAGCTGTTGGCCCGTCGAAAATGATGCTGTCACATTTACTTTCAAGCGAGATGAATGATTCTTAGGTGGCGGCTGGATGTGATTGCACAAACAGCTTGCTTACATAATGTGTTTTCCTTAAGTTGATTAACATGACCTGTTTGTGTGTGTTTGTGTGTCATGTTAAGTTTTGTTGGGACCCTTTGCTTGTGTTGCTGAACCCTGCAGCCCCTTCACTGTTTAAAAGCAGGCTGCTAACACGCCTCCTGGATTTAAAAAGGTGATTCCCAGAAGCAGTAAACGCAAAGCAAAGACTGAGAAATGAACCACTCGGTGTTAATGTACACAAACACGGACG